>JAQGCC010000015.1:0-91360 GCA_034698905.1 Xestoiulus laeticollis | reverse complement strand
CATCTTTACAATAAGATTAGCCATTATCAATGCAGTTAGAAAAACAAACTTGTTTTTTTGCTTTCACCAGGAAATAAATTCTTGTTGGGGGGAGGGCGAAGGGGGGGGGGGAGGGAATGGGGCGGGCCAGTCCCAGAAGAAGGTAGTTTCTCAGTCGAGTGGCACAGGTGAGAGGAGGTGCATTGGCAGCGGTAGCGTTCCCCAAAATCGCATCGTCCGCACACGATACGGCCATGCGTTTGGAACGGGGTGGAAGTGGGCCATGCAGTGGTGCGCGGCAATTGGTTAATTATCGGGGATATTCAGGTGAATGGAGCTAACTGTTCGTGCCGAAAAAAGTAACGGCGGAGGAAGGAAAAGTGAAGAAGAAGAAGAAAAAAAAAAATCGAAATGTAAAGCAATTTTGCGTAACTGGACTTGAAATATCTAGGTCTTGTCGAAGAACACGAATCAGATCCAGTTGAGTCTCGAGACATGCAGGGTAGGCAGGCGAGGATGTTGTTATTTCGGACGCCGCTCCCTGTTGCCACGAAAGTAAAAACGAGGCTTTGACGGACTTCCTAACCCCTTCCTGCGTCTCCTAACAGAAAACCTTATTGCAATCCCAACCAGCAGCAGGTACGAAGCGAGAACACGTGTCCTCTAGCTCTCTCACCCTCTTGTTGCTGCTGCGGTCCGCCACCACGTGCATTGCGGCCGCTTGACCATCGGCCACGGGACGCTCGTGTTAACATGCTTTCCCAATGGATTATATCGACCTAACTTCACATTTCTTGTGCCTCAACCTATTCTCTGGATTAATAACGACTGTCTTCTCTGGTGTGATATATTGTGTGCTACGTTCATGACTTTCATCTGACTTCCAAACACGAATGTAAGTCTTAATTGGCGAATATCCATCTCGATATATATGTTGTTGTTTTTTTGAATTTCACTTGGTTTTTCACATTTTCTGGCTTATATATTGGTCGAGCTTTTACAATTTTAGGAGGTTTTCAAAAATTGTTTTTGAAAATTTAATATAGAATTTGAAAGTTCTGTATACCTCTGATGATCATTGGTTATACATGTATCTCGATGAATTAATTTTGATATTTTTAAATTTTATTTAGTTTTCCCTGTGTTTCCTGTCTTCCTTGTATTTAATATAGTGTGTTTAGTTCATGTTTTTGATCTGACTTTCAAAGTATTGCAAGTATTGCTGACAACTTTGCAATTTCCTCCATCGAGATTATAGATTACATTGGATATATACACGTATATAAGCTTAATTCACTTAGTTTTTCGCATTTTCTGGCTCCATAATAGTCAGGCTTTCAGGATTTTGTGAAGATTTCCATGGTTTCTTGTTTTTAAAAATTAACAGAAATAAGTTTTATATTCTGCATAACTAAAAATGCATTGCTTGAAAGCATGCAACTTGATACATTATATATGTTTTTACTTGCGCAGACTTAAAAATGCATTTTTACCTGGCAAGTGTTTAAATATCGACTTGATAGCGATTACTTGTAGTACTATAAGACTATATACAATAACAAGGAAAACATATAAAGGTCGGATATATAATTTAAGTGTGCATATATATGCACTTAATGACTCACGTACACTACAACATTAAATAATTTTAAAGTTACTTTCAACAACATCCAAATTGTTGATACTTAAACTGTTGAGAAGGTATTGAAACCTTTATCGCACATAATAATATATATTACTTAAACGCTAAACAACATGCATTTATATATGCATTATATATATTCTTTATGATTGACAGAGGACCTATAATGACAACAATTTTCAATATATGCGTTCAGTGAAAATACACAAGTTTGTTCAAAATAGTCAATATCAATTCTATTGTTTTCAAGCATTATCTCTCATTGGAATTTTGCTAAATAAAATGTGAAATATTTAAAATAAGATGCACCTCGGATATTGCAATATAAAACTTTGCTTAATTTAGTTGATAGACCTTTTACTGCATGGTGATCATAGCTGTCTATATATATTAAATACAAAAAATGCTTGCTAAAAATGAATTCCCAAACAAATTTCAGAAATCAAGATGATTGACATATATACATGTATGTTGTTTTCTGTCACCAAAGCAACATGTATGCTGCTTTCTGTCATGACATTTTTTTTGTCTTATAATGATTTCGCGACATCATAATCTCGACTGATAATTCGAAAATGAAATTGAAAATCGGTCATCTATTAGATCTACCGGTCCTGATTACTAATGTCTTATACCTGAATGTCCAGGTGCTGCTATCACAAACTATTAGGCCTATCTAAAGTAGATGTTTCTCAAACTCGAGTAATCAGTTAAGTTGGTCATTCCGCATTCTTGAACATCCTGAATTTCACCTAAAATAATTAATATTTAGCCATTTGCAAGGAAAGCTTTTCATATCACTTAGTAAAACTTTTGAAAAGCTAAAAAAAAATTCCCAGGAAAAAGTGTCTGTATGATGGCAAACAAAAAAACATAACAACAACTGAAATAACTTCTTCTCCAATTAACTATATATATCAAGGCGCATGCAAGAGTTTTTAGCAGCATATATATAATTAAAAGAAATTCTTCATCATGCGAATTTCAAGTAATCTGCCGCATTTTTTGATAAATGTTTTACACGGGCATGTAGTTCATAATTAATTAGTAACAATATAATAAAAGGCTGCGGACTAGCTTTTTTTCTATAGTATAGTCACGAAACGGTTTATAATGACATGGGATGCTTTCACGAAGATATTCAATGTACGATAAATTAAAATAACTTGGGTTTCACTTACAATACACCATATATATGTTAAGTAGATAATAAACGTATGCCATTAAATTAATCATAAAGTATATATATAGCGTTGGACAGAATAATTATAGTATAGCAGTAATTTGACGTATATAGACATGCATGCATATTACGACATTTAACAAATATATCACTCAATTTACTACAATGCATGAGGTGAATATCTGGTATTAATTTTATATTTGGCAGTCAATTTAAATTAGTGGGACGGGTTATGAGTCAAATAGAAAATTGACCAGCAGGTCAAAATAAACTCAGCTATGTCAAAACTTTGACATTTGACTTCTTAGGCGTTGCTAGAAATATGCAAGCGTCACGATTTATGCATTCATACTTTAGGTCAACAGTTACGATGAGGTTTGAATTTAGTGCAACCTAAGTTTTATATACAGTGGAGAACTCAAAAATATCCATATTTCGCATTGCAATCATTATTTTTTATGAAATCAAGCTCAAGCTCGAATGTAATAACTTATACAATTTCAGTAATGAGATTATCAGATTTAACACAGTGATTTATTAAAGTAACACTTATGTAAAAGTGCTTATTTTGTGGGAAATATAATTTTGGTAATTGCTGATATACCATAGATATCAGGCTAAATTCTGTCATTTGCTATAACCAACATGGTAAGGAATGGGCGTTTATGAGGATGCAAAAGCAGTAAACACTGCAACAAAGTTGCATTGAAATTACTTGTTGTTTTTCAAATGAGTAAGGGTTTGTTTTATAGGCACTAAAAAGACATCTTAAATTTATTGCATATTAAGACAAAGAAGGAAGAAGTTGGATTATCACACCAATACATATTGTCAAACATTAGTAGACAACTTATTTCTTGATAACGGTATAGGAAAATTTAATAAATTAATACACTTCCCGATTACAAATATTTCACAAGTAATTTGGTTGACTTTCTGGGAAGTGTTGTGTACCCAATACCAAGGTATATCACTGGTGCTTGTACGTACCATGATTTTCTTCCAACTTCCTTGTATTAAGGAGAGAAAGAGGATGTTAAGATGTCCGTTAAAATAGATTTACCCGTGCATGGTTATAATATAGGAAGAGGCATTTAATTGTTTTAGCTTGGCTATAGGCTCTGTTTGGGTTCAAAATTAGTCATGTAAAAATGAAGGCTGCGTTTTTTATGCTATCTAATTTTTTGGTCAGAATGCATGATACTTACAAGAAAGAGGTGGATATCCATGTTTTTTATGGCAAATTGTTTTTCAACGGGCTTCCTGATGGTCTGTGGGCGGATGAAAGGCTCGGTGATTACGCCAAAACAAGTGGCAGATGACGGCAATAGAGTCACGCACAAGGCTTTGTTCAAATTTCACAAAGAAACCATTTTTGCGGTAAAAAAAAATCACCAAGAAAAGAGATTTGCACGGGTCTAAGACAGTTGAAGACGAGGGGGATGGACAAGGGTGTACGGGGGTGCATTTTTCGGTCCGGTGGGTTCAGGGAAGCAGACTCTGATGCTCATTGAAGCATTGGAGTTTCCGCCCAGGAAGACATTTTCATGGAGAATCTTTAATTTGCTGTGAAGGGGGAAATGACCAGCTCGAAATTTAAGAAAATGGCCATCGTGGACTTTTTTTTTCTATACCATCATTTGAAAATTAAAAAAAAGGAGACGTGGTTGATGGTGGTACTTGCCTTTCACAAGATTGATCATTATTGGGAAGGGTTGCGTACCAGAAAAAAAAAGGCGCCCTCCTCGAAGAGCATGTCGCCCCATTCAACAAGTTCAACCCTTCATTTATCCGAATCTTTGTATAAAAACAATTCCCCATGAAAAAACCTATTATCTACCCACTTGTCCATTTTCGGTGTGCATTTTCAACCCCCCTGACCCCTCCCCATGCAAATTGCCATCCAATGAATGACGAAAAAATGTTCATAGTCATGCCGAAAAATATAAAAACCAATAGTTCACGTCAATTTTATGTATCGAAAACTTTGAGAACTTTCTAACCTGAACTCGCTCCCCATTGTCTTTCAAATGTCCCCTCATTTCTTTGATGGATGAAAGCTGAAAGGATCGACTTTTCACAACATTATCTTTAACGTATGAAATGCATGGTAAATTTGGTGATAACTTTGCCATATGAGGGTAATTTCATAAAAAAAGCAATTTCCGTAAAATATACTATAGTTATAGTTTAATGTAGAGTGCGTAATGTAGTACGTCTTCTTACCCTAGGGGTTATTGGAATGGCTAATTTATTATATATCATGACGTGATAAAACTCAATTATTCATTATATAAAGTATAAGCTTGGGATGTCCAACCTAAATCAAATACCTGCAAAACATATGGGTGTAAAAACGCCTCTTTTTATGCATATTACAAAGCCCATGGCAAAACCAACATTTTCATATATATTATTATAAATATTAAAAATGATATTAAACTGATATATATCAGATTACGGTCTAGTTTTTGATCAACAAGGCCCGAAGGGAAATAAATATTATTATATATTTTCCCTCGTAGGCAAACTGTTCCTGATTATTTGCCCACCCATGTACAAGTAGTGCATGCAGCACCTCCTGCAACTTCCAGCTTTAATATTACCATATGCATACCATAAAAAAATTTAAGTAAAATACATGTATTTAGTCGCATCGATTAGTACAAAAAAAAATTACCTACAAGTTTTATCGAAATAGCCTTTTTAGGACAGGATTGATTTTCAGCTAAAGCAGAAATATCACAGAACACTTTGCAATTGTAATTTTGATTTCTGGTGAGCGGTAGCAAAATCTATTTCAGGGCAGCAAATAAGATGAAATTTATGTTATAAAACTTAACTTGCTATTAGATATCATTGCCTTGTTTCTTCAAGCTTGACAACAGTAATCGGTTTCAATTACACTCGAATTGAAATGAAATGGTCAATGATTTTAAATTGTACGAGATCTCAGTATACTTTGTGATTATAGATCTATATGGTCTGTTGGCTTTATATAGAGCTTTTTTATTTCACGTTTTCAAATGATCACCTTTGTGCTAAATAGGTGTTATAAGCTTTTTTTTTGCTCCTAAAAATAAAATCTATCCCAAAATGCTGTTTTTCTATAGATCAGTTAGCAAGTTGACCAAATGCCTGACAAAATCATGTAATTACAAATCGTCTGCTGCACGAAAATGTAGAACAATAACCCTTTAAAATAAGTCGTTTTAACTGTTTCTCATTAAAGGCTCGAAGTTAAGCCTATAATTAACATCCTCAACTCAACCTGCCTGCCTCCGTTTCCTTAACTGTAATCTTGTATTGATATTATACAACTCATTTCATTTCTTCAAAATCACATTGAAAAGTGAAACGAGCTGGTCATTTCAAAGTAGATTTTATCATTTCGTTCACTTTTTTTAGTCACTCAACTTGATTGGCCTACATTTCGGGCGATGCACATAAAATTGTACAATTTTATGGTATAGGCCATAAAATAAAAATATAGATTATATCTAACCAGCAGCAAAAAAATAGAATTTTTATAATATATTCAGATCGATTTTTGCTTAACATTTCGACACATAAATGGGCATTTCAGATGAAGCTTGTTTTAGCCTTCGCACGCCCAGCCACAAAACCCGCACTTTATGAATGATTAAAAATGTAGGAAATGGTGGACCAGTTTTAACTTATGGTAACTCGTAAAAAAAATGCAAATTTATAGTGTTCAAGTTATTTAAATGAACTCATTATCACTCCCTAAATATTCTTTATGAAAGCGATGGTATGTTGAATGTGTCGACTTGTCTAGTTTATAAACAGCCCATTAAACATTAAATTACAATGAAATCCTGAACATGATAAACATTGTTCCCTTTCCCGTAAACAGGTCTTATTATTTTGGCACTATTAGCTAATTCGATGGTATAAGATTGGCATTAAATTAGATTAGCAAGAAAAGAATTTTAATCTATGATTTTCAAATTTTTGATAGAATTTTAAACCCAGTTATTTTTTGATACGTTTCTTCATGTGCACTTAATTATGAGTGAGCCAATTAAAAAAAAGTGTCTTGTTTGGTCGACCAGTGACTATCAATCATTCATAAACAGACAGTGTGAAACATGTCACACATTGGTGATGTCATATTTCACACGGTTCAGATCAGATATCAATGCATAAAGTACATCACTTGTCCAGCCATAAGCTGTACAAGGGCCAATACCAAAAAAAGTGACGGCCCCAGAATAATTAGGATGAAGAGAGGTATATTCCTATAAGGAAAAACAATTTAATGAAACTAGAAAATCACAAGACATGTAGTTTCACAGAAGCTGTGTAATACTTTTGCGGCTTGCTCCAGTTCTGTTTTTGTGGTGCGCACCACAGCAGGGAATGTTGCATACAAATGTATTATTAAAAGTCCAATCGGCAATGGCTACTGGCATCGTGCCATGCCTCAAGCACCATGCATTGACAGCAAAAAGTAGCGATCATTGATATGTGAAAATAATGTTAATTGCGCTATCTTAATGTATAATCATTATATATAGGGATTAAGGCCTAGAGCTAATAATCCTCATTAACAAAGCTGCTGCTTTAGATAATTAAAGCGCGGGCATACAGAAGCGCTGTTTAATATAGAGCATCCGCCACTGTGCCAAATTGTTCAAAAGAGTCCATCTCTCCTTAATTAATATTCTAATCAGTTTTTTTCGTTTTTTTCTCTTTTTTTCCAATTATTATAGACTCGAAGAGCATCTGGTTCTTGTCCACTACGCTCGGGAGAGTGGCCTGGGCGAATACAAGTGCGACCAATGTCCTAAGATCTTCAGCTGGAAGTCGAACCTCCTTCGCCACCAGAGTACCCACGAAGACGGAAGACGTTACAACTGCGAAAACTGCCACAAGATCTTCACGGATCCGAGTAACCTCCAACGTCACATCCGTTCCCAGCACATCGGAGCACGTTCTCACGCCTGTCCAGAGTGCGGCAAAACGTTCGCCACCTCCAGCGGCCTGAAGCAGCACACTCACATCCACAGCAGTGTGAAGCCATTCCAGTGTGAGGTGTGTCTCAAGTCGTACACCCAGTTTTCAAACCTCTGTCGCCACAAGCGCATGCACGCCGACTGTCGCATGCAAATCAAGTGCCACAAGTGTGGGCAGGCCTTCTCGACAGTGACATCGCTGAGCAAGCACAAGCGTTTCTGCGAGGGCCCCTCGTCCGGCAGCGCCCCCCTCGCCAACGGCCTGCTCAACCTGGCCCACCAGGGACCCGATGACGGTAGCCTGGCTCCACCTTCCATGAATCTCTCTCATCCCGCCCAACTCATGTTCTACCCCCGCCCGGGTTTTCCCTTCTACCCGCCGTCCATGGTGGCCTACCCCATGTTCCCGGGGGCCGGAGCCGTAGCCCCACATCCATCACTGGTGGCCGCCAACGGCGGTCTGTACGTGCAAACGACAACTTCCGGTGCCAAGAAGCCGGACAGTCCAGACTCCTCCGCCGCAGGCCTCAACGGCAAACCGGAAGTGCTCGGCCTGCTCTCGCACAAGGAGAAACGCGGTTCCGAGGGTTCGGAAAGCGAGATTTCTGACGAACTTAGCTCTGCGGGAGCCTGTAGCGACGACGTGGACGTGTCCACGGGTTCAGAGTTGGATTCCGAAAGCGACATCGGGGAGCGCCGTGGCCTCAAAAGCCAAGGACCGAAAAAGTCCATCGGCAACGCCACCATGCCCAACCTGTTCGTCCCCCGTCGGGAGAACTCTCCGAAGCAGGGGGCCACCTACCCCAGAGACCCCTCCATGAAAAGCCCACATCAGCCCGCCAACGGACTATCGGTGAACTGCGACATGCCCTTTGACCTTTCCGTCAACAGCAAGGCAGCGCACATGTCCCCAGCCTCCTCGGAACGCAATGGCAAAGAGGAAGAGCAGCCCTTGGATCTGCGGGTTGTCCACAAGAGGTCCACACCCCACTCGGACCACCCACGCCACAAGACCCACGTGTTCGGAGAGCGCCACAGGGTGAAGGAGGAGCGCCACACGACGGTGGCGCAACCGTCGCCACATCACGAAAAGCCGCCACAGTCTATGATTCCTCAACCTCCTCCAGCAGTCTCCAACGTGCCAGTATTTTCTGAACCTCCCCCGTCCCCCACCAAGTTCCCCATGGCCTGCCCTCGTCCCATCCACCCCCTCATGATGGAGGCGCTGTACCGCATGGACAAGCCCAAGTTCCCGGGGTTCCCAACCCCGGAGCGGATGATCCCGGCGTTTCCGGCACGCTACCCGTTCCTCAGCCCCCTGATGAACTTAAACAGCAGCAGCGCCGCACTGGACATCCTGCGTTCTCAAATGGAGAAAATGGGCAAGCCCTACCACGACGTCCTCTCCCCCCACATGAACAAACTGAAAGAGCGCTATTCCTGCAAGTTTTGCGGCAAGATTTTCCCACGCTCAGCCAACCTGACACGCCACCTGAGGACTCACACTGGAGAGCAACCCTACAAGTGCAAATACTGCGAACGCTCCTTCAGCATATCTTCCAACCTGCAACGTCACGTCAGGAATATCCACAACAAGGAAAAACCCTTCAAGTGTCCGCTGTGTGACCGCTGCTTTGGACAACAGACTAACCTGGACCGACACCTGAAGAAGCACGAGTCGGATGGACCTACAATCCTGGACGACTCACCCAAGAGCTCGGAACTGAACGACAAGGACGACACCTACTTCGACGAAATCCGAAACTTCATCGGCAAGGTGACCGAAAGGGACACGGGGGTCATTATGCCTAGCCAGGTTCTGGGAGGTCCTCTGTACGAGAAGATGGACTGCAATAACCCACCTTCCAGAACCCCGGAACACCTTCGTCCCATCCTGAAAACGGAGAGGATGGACGACAACGACATCTCTGACGATGAGGATGATGTCAAACCATCCCCTGTCAAGCGACGACACGTGTCCTCCGATGGCGAAGGCATGGTCATCAGAAGTCCGGCTTCTTGCAAAGACGGTGACCAGCCCATGAACGGACTCAAAGACTCCAAGAGCATGGCCTACGAGGCAATGATGAAAGTCAGCAAGAGACACCCAAAGGACGATGAGCTGGAGGAAGAGGAGGACTTCCGGAAGCGCAGGAATGTGCACCGGATGGAGTCCACGAGTGAGAGCCAGTCGGAAGACGGTAAAGATACTCCTCTGAAAACGGAGGCGTGATGGGGGCACTGCGAAGACACACTCTCCCATACAGCTGACTAGTCATTGTCACGTATTTCAAAAAAATCATTTTTATATAGCGATTGAAAAAGGGTATTGGCGAAGCCATGTTTCTGGTACCAGTTTGCGGATAAGTTAACAATGAAGAAATGACACAAAAATGAGTGAAAATAAATAAAGTCCAAAACATACAACGAACATTTCGCAGTGTTTTGCAGTGTTTCATATATTCGATAAAGAGCAGAGCAAACATGCATTGCTCACCTTTCTTAAATCTACCAATTCCAAACTAGTAATTCCATAACATATAGTGTCATTATCAGTGTGACCAGCTTATCCGCAACTAGTGCAAAATTCGTCTTCATCCCTCCAAAGGCCAACGACATTGACTATGGCATGAGTGCAGGGAATTACGTAATTCCAAAAAAGGATCACTATGGTTTCGCGTATTTGTCCGTGTGTTTTGTTTAGTGTCATGTTCATGTTTTCAACGTTGATCGTGAATGCATAAGCTAAGAAAAGAAGAAAAAAAAACAGAATTTCTGCAGTGGACATTTTCGCCAAAAATGGACGGAAGTGCGTGGATGAAAATGCAAAGACGGTACTGTCTGGCCCAATAACTAATTGAAAAACTTTTTGAAGAAATGGATGACAGAACAGCATATTGGCACCGAGTCCCAAGATGGAATAGTTTGGCCAGTCGAGCGAAAACTAGGACAGCGTATCTTTTTTGGGCAATCAATTAAGGTGAAGCAGGTAGCAAGAGAGGTGAACCACACCCTGGAATAATTACCAACGACCGAGATTATTGCTAAGAAGACATAAAAAAAAAATACAGGCAACGTATTTCCTCAGGGTGCAAATAGCCCTAAGGTGATGATGAAGTAACCCTTACTAGGTGAACAATGTAAGAAGGAACTGTTATCAATGAAGAACCACACAAGCTGTATTATGAACTTTAACACTAATTTTTTCTTTCTACCCTCGTTTTTAATGAAGACCGGCCTGTGCCTCTATTCTTCACGAATTTACGTGTTTTTATTCATTATTTTTTGGGATTTTTCTTGAAATCTTCTTACATTGCCTTAGATTTGCTATTGTTTTCACTCTTTGTTTTTTCCCCTCTTGCATTTAATGACCGAGGCAGTGCAAATTGTTGTTAACAAGGAGACACTGAATTCATGGTTTCTTGGAATCAAGTAATTTAGAAATTTTACAAAGCTTTGAAACTAGTAAATTCTGTTAAAGTACATTTAGTTTCAAGTTAACAGAAAACTCATATTTTGGTCCTCGAAATAAAAAAAATCATTTTACAAGTCAAACACAAGTTTTACAAGGTGTCACAATACTATCGACACATTAAGTCTGCAGATGGTGTGAGAAAATAAGTAATATATAAATGACGTACAGCACCTTCAGTAGAAAAATTAATGTTGTCCTGGTGATTGTGTTACATGTAATGTTTCCATAAGTATTCAGTGTCTTTTTGTTTCAATAGTGTAATACATCGAACATGGTTGCCATTTTCAATTGACTGTAATTTCATTTTTAAAAAAACGTAAGACTTAATAATTAAGGAGATATAAGACATTGTCAGAATATTTTATGTTGCTTGGTCTACCAAGACCAATGTCTTTTGTGCAGTAGCATGCAACATTTCAAATGTTTTTTTTAAATATTAACTTCCATATAAATATAAGCAAAATTAATAATCTGCGCAAAGGATAGGTTAATAGGATGATTTAAAAATTTCCATTAAAATATTCCAACATTCCATTGATTTTTTTGCGGTCAAATTTCCTAGAAAACCTGTTTAAATTGAACTTTTTTTAAAAAAAAAACTTTTTGTTGTTTTGCGGAATTACAATAGCCAATTTGGATTTTTTTGTACTGAAGCAAGTAGTTTCTTAAATAACTAAGCGGGAACATTTTTCTGCTCGAAATCATGCAGGGATTTTCTGGTTTTATGGCATTTTCGTAATAATACGCGAGACTTGAATTTCTTTTTAACATTAAAAAAAAAGGTTCCCATTGTGAAATTGAAATCCACTATTGTGACGAGAAAAGTAGAAATATCAGCAATTTTAATTTTAGTTGTTTTTTTTTCGAAAAAATCTTAATGAAACTTGACATTATAAAAAATGATGGCTATGAAAACTAGTTCTGAAGCATTTTATTTTTAGTGAAAATCGTGCAGTGCAATGCCAAGTTTATTTGAACTAACGCCCTGTTTTACATCTATATATTTCATCCTGTTTCTTTTCTTAAAAAAACAACTTAAAAGACGTATGGAAAGCATACATGTATCTTCACGAAAAAAAATCTTTGAAATTCATATAACAAATTTCCTTTATAGTTTTTATATGTATTACATTAATAGTCGTGTACTTTATTATTTGTAGAATTTTTATTATCCTACCTCGCATCTTCATTTTTTGTTATAATGTTTTTTTCTTAAAAAAACCCTTAATACGCATTCCTTAAAACTTGGAAAAAAAAGAGTTCATTTGCTGCTTCTTACATTGGATATACACCCATTATAGTACCTGTTTATATATGTTATATGAATATTATAAAATATGCTGGAACAAAGGACATAATATAGATATATTAAGACATGCAATTAAAGCATTTCTTAACGAATTTTTATTGGCGTGACCAAAGACAAAGTTGACGAACGAGTCTTTATATTGTATTTAAAGCATAAGTGAAACATCAGATAGATAGAAAATAGATCAATTTGGTTTATTAATTAAGAAATATAAAAATATTTATTTTATGTCCCGCAGGATAATGTAAAAAGTGTAGAACTATTTATATTTTATTCATTTAAATATATATCTCATTTCCTTCAATTTTTGTTTTGTGTCCCTGCGGGTAGGTTTATTTACTTTTTTGTACAGATTTTTCTCAGTTTGACATCCATTATTAAAAAAAGGTCATGTCACGATACGAAAGAGTATGTTCTTTTGTTATTTTTCTGAAAATTGTGTATGTTGACTGACACTTTTTTCCGATCAGGATTTTAATAATATAACTGCCACATGCTATAGTCATCTTCCCTTTTTATTAATTTGCTTATTCCTATGTAAGTTGATTTCTCCAGCCTCCACAGACTGACAATGTACATAATGTAGAGTGATATATTGTGTTGCCAGCATTCCCAGTGAGTTTATACTGTATTTCTCATTATGAAATCCTTTTCCCCATATCCCATTATTCGTATATATGATATCAAACTGAATAGAGTATTTGTTTTAAACGACACACGTTTTATTCTTTACAATTATTGCAATGCAAAACGTTTTTGATGAAAAATTTCGATTGTTCCATTTGTTGAGATAAAAATTGTTGTACTTAACAATTGAATGTGAAGCTAATAAATTACCATTCATTTGCTAAATCTATTATTTTCATCTTGTTGTTATATTGCGTCTCAATTTAATGTATATACATGTATATAATGCATTTCAATTTTGGTTGACAAAAAGTCGTCTAATTCATAATTCAATTATTTTTTAAATCCAGTATTTATACAATTTAATCCAATGCCATATCCGGATGTGCACGTTATTTTTTTTATTTTTTTCGGACACATTATTTATCTATTTATCCTTATATATTTATCACTGCACATTAATTAAACCCATAAGACATATGAAAAATTCCGAAAATAATAAACAAGAAAACAAGACAGACGTGCACTATTTTATTCAATTTTTAATCACAAAATGTATAAAATATTTGTATATTAGCATGCATATACAGATAAATTATAAGGTGAATGTTCTTTTGCCTCCAAATTACAATTTTAATAAAGTAATGAATCGACTTGCCATGATCTGAAAATTAGATATTTTTTTTATTATAACAGTAAGTTTTTTAATATATTATTGGTATGGCATTCTACTTTTTCACATATAAACACGTACTTCGCACATAATTTAATTAAAAATAACCAATTACGGTTCGTTGGGGATAAATTGTAAAACCACATAAATTCATAAACTTTAAATTTATTCAAAGATAGTTGTGAAAAAAGAATCATTTCAAAGAAAATCTTAAATTGCATTTCATCAATACAAAAAAAAACTGAATAGGTATTTTATTACTGAATTATTCGATTTTTTAACGTAATAATTAGTTTCCTCTATTAACTTGATACTAGCAAACATGGCGAGTAAAAGCTCCCCATCCAATTATTAAAAAAATCAAAATTGGCACATATGTTTCAAATGTATGTATTAACTTGTAGGTGAGCTGCAAAACGAAATTGAACGTGATCTGACTTTTTAATTTGGGAAGACCGTGAAGATTATATGAATTATATATAAAAAATAATTTCTGAAATACTGGCAGGGTACAAGTTGGTCATCACCTCCCAACATGTTTTCGTCTGCCATGTCATCATCAGTATCACCACACTATTCGTGATATATCAGTAAAGCACCTTAATAACAAAAGAAAATATAATTCATTTCAGGTTTTGATTTCAAAACACGTAGCCACACGCATTCCAAAGTAACGTATAAAATATAAAATACGACATAAAGGTGAAGAATTAAAGAGAATTCAGGAATTCGAGATTTACCCAATAAAAGTGACAGTTATAAGTAATTAAGGAAAAAGCAAAGTTTAACAAGCCAATGATTTTAAAAGTCTCAAGTTTGCGAAATTGTTCTCAAGAGTTGTTAACAACTTTCATAGCTTGGGTAATAAAAACATACACATGTTCAGCTGAAATAAAGATATCTAAAAACGCACATAAGGTAAAAAAATTACTTTCTAAATTTTGAATTACAGAGGTGCCCATAAGTCTATTCACTCATCTTTGGAGAACAACAGCACATTGCGTCAATCAAATTGGAAAATGTGACCCTAGTGGACGTATATACGTATGATCTACGTAAGTTTAATACATCCGATATGTCCATTCTGTAATTTATAAAGCTTGCAAGATTTCTGGATCAATGTATAAGATAGGGTTCCTCAATCTCAAATCCATCAGAATATATTATGTATCTGAACAAGTAATCAAAAAGCTTATTCGGTTAGTTCACGAAGAGTTGAACAGATATGCAAATTTGCAAAGGTCGTGGGACGAGGACTTAAAAAGTGTGTGGGCTCAGCAGTCGGGAGTATGGCCCAAATGTAAACAATGCAAGAATGTTGTAGCACTGCAAGGCGTCTTTCATTGATACAATTACATGGTGATTATGAAAAATTATGGCAACTTTCATGAAGAATTCAAGCAACTCATCCTAATTCGTCATTATGGGGGAAAGAAACGGGGTTAAGCAGCACTTTTAAGACCGCATTTAAATGAAAATATAAAAACCGAAATTGCATTCTCATATAAAGATAGTATTTATGGTGACTATGAAACAATGGCATCCAATTGAATTTCTTCGGCATTTTTTTTTTTTCTTCTTTCTTTCTCCCTTTATCAAAAAAGGATTTCGTATATATTTTAAAAGAGTGGCATTTTGACTCTTTGTCGGCCTCTGAAGAATAAGAATGAATTTTTTTAGACCGACAACGCCCACAAAACAAGACTTTCAAGCTCTGATTATTAAAGGTTGCCACAATATATGAATAATTGATGTTGAGGCTGCTCTATGGAGATATTAAAGACTCCCCCACATCTACATTTAGCTCATAAAAGCCTCCTTTTTACAACTTCCTCTTTTTTTACCTTTAAAGATGTTCCTCCATTACATATACTCAAATCACGCATTAAAAATCCACTTTTTTTTTCTTCTTTCTTTGTAATTAATGTATTTTCCTCCTACCCTTTTTGTCAGAAAATTCGTGCACACATGAAATCATGTACAACTTTCATTTTTTATCATCGTCTCCTGCACGACCGTACATTTTCACCTTTCAAGTTGAATTTTAGCAGCAATATGCCACACCTTATGCATCGAATCACAAGCATAGGACGTGTTCACTGCTACGTTAAATTGGATAATTAAGTTTTCAAAGGAAGATTTAGTTGTGTTGCGTAGTCGGTGAAACAAAACAGCAATAACAACATTTCACACTTGTTATAATGCACGTAATGCAGAATATTTACAGACGAACCTATTGGCATTGAGAAATGTAACCAATTCTATTGCAAGTTCAATTCAACTTTTTCGGGTACCTTATTGTTAAACCAACTTATTATGCTTATATAAAAAACCAAACAAAAAAATGAATCCTATTATACATTATTTCCTAATATACAATGTATTAATAGGGATTTTTTTAATGTCATTAATTTAAAAGCAAATCCTCGAAAATGTTAAAATTGATATAAGAAAATCTGTAGATTTAATGGATTTTACGAGAAACATGTGATAATTTTATAAAAAAATTGTGGATTAACAAAAACTAATTATACAAGATATACCACCATAATAACATAACGATGGTCGCGATTTGGGCAGGATAGGTTTGGTTTATTAAAGTGAGGAGTTCTCCATGTGCGGAAATTTCCTAGAGCTAGCTACCATATAACAGTTAAATACCTAGCAATTCTCGCTTTAAATAAGATTATACTATGATACATTATTAACAAAAGAACTTAATTAACATATTCCCTGAAAGACCCTGATGTAGTCTATTCTTTTTCGATGAATGCTTGTATTGTATACATGTATGTAACTTTTCCACATACTTTGAAACCTGCGAATAATCGATTTTATACAACAAAATTACATCTTGAAATATCAGATCTCTCCGAATAGCACAACTCTTAGTTTGGTCCCAGTGGTTTAATGTGCTATTCACGGGATCACTGCAGTACAAACACTTGCAACCAAGTTCTAAGCCTTAAAAGATCATTTAAAGACGTCTAACGCTCTCAAATGAAGCAATCGATGACCACCATTAACATTTCCAGATTTTTTCCCCAGTTTCGAGAAGTTTTGAAAGCTTCAAATGTAAGCTTCTCATCCTTAGCGACTTTATGAGTTGACATTCCATCTCATTACTCCAAACACATGAGATCACTTCTTCCATCGACAGCAGTGACTAAATTTGCCCTCGACATTCCTAGAAATAAGGTGGTGGTCAACCTTTTTTTTCACCAAAACGGGAAGTAGTAAGTATTGGGTGGTAATGTTGTATAACAGCTGGAGGGAAAATGACCGGCATCATAAACTGGACATTTGCTGAGTAAATACAAGTAATAATCTAACGAAGAAATGTACTTGATCATAGTAAATATATATGCATCATACTCAACCTCGAATGATATGCAAAGATAATAGTTTCAGAGATGATATGCCATTTAAATAAATCAAACGTTATAATAATGACGATAAAAAAATGTAGTTTAATTTAATCCGCGTTACATCTATAAGCTTATTAACACAGAAATTGTATATAATTTAAAACCCTTTTTGCATATCTGGAAGTCATGCAACAACGACTGTATTATTATACAAGCGTTAAAGCATGCTTAATTATTCGGCTTATCACTTGCAGAGAAGTACCTCCAGATTTTTATGTAACATGCATATTTATATTACAAGAATTGAAATAGAAAGTTTTTTATAAATAACTTTCATTTTTCAAAGCTCTCTTATTTCATATATATAAATTTCTTGCTTGTTCACTACAACATTTTTTTCAAGAAGTGTGAGTTAAGAATATACATGTATGTCTCATTTCATGTACATGTCATGGCCCAATATGTAGCATATTGTGGGATACATGGTATAAACAACCCAGGGATATTTTGAATAGGTGTTAATCGTGGACAAAATTTTAGGCAAATTTCACCAAAGAATAACAAGTTTTTAAAACGCTCCATTTCCTGAAGGGATATTTTTAAACAAGGTGTGCATCAGTCTAAATAAAGCCATATTTAATGTGTTACAAACGTGATCCATAAAAAAGCTAAACAAAACGTTAATTAGATAAATTTAAAGAATTCTTTTAAAAACTTTCTTCATTTAATCTCAAATAGCACAAGCTTTATTATTCTCGATAATGAAGTGATAAACGCTTAAAAATTAATTAATAAAAGGGGCGTTTAATTATTTCACATCTATTTTATGAAATATCACACAGGAAGTCAACAAAAATTAAAAATTTCCCTTTAGTAAAAACTTTTCTTTATATTTAAACTATAACAGCATATTAAATTATTAATATCTGTTTTGACTGATTCGAATTCAACGTAAATTTCTATTGACAGCATGACTATAGATGATTATCAATATCACTACTCCTTTATCTATCATTTTTATAACAAAAAAAAAAGGCAGCTGGTGCTTAAAATTTGAAAGACAATATAATTAGGATATTCTAACTATCAGATTCTTCGGACTCATCGTTAAGTATATTCAATGAGATCAACGTGGCGGATTAAGGTCACCTTGATGCCACACTATAAAAGTCTGGGTATGCCAGTCACTATTGACAATAGTTAATTAGCTTGTTAAGCTTTACGAAGATATGGTTTAATTATCAAACGTTAGAAATCTTGTTTAAAAATAAGAAAACTGTCTTTATATTCATATAAGGTAAATGTATAAAAATATATGCATGTAAAATGAAGAGTACAATAACATTATATTTTACAAAATACAGAGCAGCCTCGGTAGTCAAACTAATATCACAGCTTGAATTACTGGCAGGTGAGCTATACATCATCCTTTGTTTGTTTGTTGTATTTTTAATGTTACCAATCAAACCTATGCAATTTGTTAGTACACTTACGATCACTAGTACAGTACTAGTCATGGAACATGGTGTTGGATTACCGAGGCTGCACTGTATAAATATTTTTCTTTAAAATATGCATTTTATGAAAATAAATTACTTTTAGCCTCTGTTCAACTCAAAAAACAACTATTTCCATACTTTGTGGAAAACAAAGAAATAAATTTTATTCAAGGAGTAAATTTTTAAATTTTATACAAAAAAAAATGGGAATTTTAATTTCAATTCCATTTAGTTATTATTAAGCAAAGTGACATTAGTTCAAATGGTACAGCATTTTTTCAAGTACTTTAAAAATAATTTATTTAAAAACTGCTTTTTAGGTATGAAAACTTGCACGTTTCCTACAAACTATCATACAGCAGTTGTGTAAGCATTGTTCATAAGGTATAAAAAATATAAGTTTCTCAAAAAGTTGCCAAAGAGGCTCACGCGTACAAGTTAACATTAAAAAGGGAGAAAAAAAAAACAGTTTTCATTATGTATCAAAAATGCAACTATGGTGGTAGTTGTAGTAATTTCCTCGTCACTGTCTCAACTCAGTTTCAGAAAGCTATTTGTGGTTTTTGCGGCTGTTAAAAAATGCGAATTTTCCACTTCTGCATAATGTTTTTTTCTCTTTTCTCGTTCTACAGTCTCTTTCGAAAATACGTACAAAAATTAAGATTCTAAGCAGATGGAAATAAAAATTGCCATAAAAAAAATTGTATTCCTCTTTTGTTAATTCGTACTTATTATAAGTGCAACATTTCAGATGAGATTTTTTTGGTTGCTTTTCAAGCACACTTCACCAAAGCCTAAGAGCACCAGGTGGAAGATATCAATTGGGAAGTAATACAAAACCTTGATCAATTTTTTATATTATTCAGCATCAAACATATTTTGACTAAAAACTAATCAATCCCCTATTGGCCGGGTGCAGGGCTCTTCTCCATGTTCTAATTGCCAGTTAAACGGGGATTGCAAATGACCACTAAGGCTCCACCATCTGTCACGTGGAAAACTGATTGAACTTACTGATTACTCAGTTAAGCCTGATTTAAGACATATATACATTTTTTTCTCTGAAAACTTGGTTCTTCAAGCGTCAAGGTAAACAGGGTCGTTAGTGGATGAATTTGCGAAATTGCCGTACGAATCCGAAAGTAGGAAGAAAAATCGTACGATTAAGAAAGGAGTCTTCACCTGATTTTTGATCTGGTCATTTCCTTGAGAAAGCCAGGAGACATCTGGATTGCTTTTTATACGAACTCGAGCAAAGTTTTCTATCGCCTTTTCTACATTTCGAGCGTATAAAGAGTTGACATGTTGCCATTACTAATGAAAAATGCTTCTCCCTGTCCGAGATCGCCATGTGGGCCTACAATTTAAATGACAAGCGCGTATTCAAACTATGTGTATAACGAGATGTCCAAAGATAAGTAGTTGAGACAAAGAGCTAGGCCAAGGCTGCCTGGGCATTAAGAGCACAGTTTTATTTCTCAGAAGAAATTCTTGGAATTTCTTCATGTTTGCAATGGACAATCGAAATTCAAACAAGTACTTGATGCCATCATCACCATGCATATTTTAAAACAACTTGAATGGACGTAGAGAAAGTGACCAAAATTAGTGCCTAAATCAAGGAAAGTGTGCTTCTGAATTCTTGGGCAACTTGCAATCAGTTAGAACGGTCGCAAAATTGAAACATGACCATAAACTAGTAAAAACTAAGTGACCACCTCTGCATAGTGACCTGCACTTTTCACAAAATGGTTTTAGTGCACACATGTTTTTCTTCATAAAAATTCTCTGTATAGTCACCACCTGAATATGCAGTGATTAAATTTGGTCACTTTTTGGGTGGTCACCTTTAGCAGGTTTTACTTTAGGGCCTAATTGATAACAGTATTAACTACTCTTGTGACATGTCCTTTTTTATATATTACAGGATATTAAGATTCAACTTGCAAATTAATTTCACGTTGCATTTAATATTCCCTGATTTACCATAAATTCGATTACCAATTCGAAGCTGTGAAAACCCTTTTCTTATATGATATTATAGAACATTGCATTATTATAAAATTTGAAGTCTCATTAACATGTTGCATAATCTCATTTTGTTCCTAATTTTTATCTATATTAGTGTTTGTTTTTAAGTTTTATACAATCAACAGAATTGTTGATACACCTAAAAATAATTAGGATTGTAGTCATCAGTGGATCTTATTGAAGTTTTTGTTCATGATAAGTTTCCAAGATCCTACATTTTTTCAAAACAATACCAGGTTTCCATGGCAGAGGAACTAACATTCTGCCAACTTGGTATGTCCAATTTCTGCAGGTGCCAAGAATGAAGAATGATGCGTGTAAGATAAACTGCTCTACATATAGAGAAAGCTAAAATCTCTCGTTTTCCAAGCTATAAAATAGCTGGCAAGATTTGGTAATAAATAAAGCTGTTTATCCCGCAGCTGGCATGCGGGAGATGGGCATGAAATGTAGGCCATCTATAAACAATATAACCATTAACAATTTGTTATAATATAAGCCGGTGGAAATAGCAGCATCAACTCAAATACAAGCTTTAGCAAGGTTATGGCGGAAAACACCTTGCTGCCAGCAAGGACCGTTCACTTTCGACGTTAAAATGGTAATTACACAGCATTAAAATAATGAATGCAATGCAATTATAGTCTAATCACCATAGTCGCTTCATGGCACGCCTGATGTTGGGATTCAAAGCGAGTTTATTAGAAACCGACAAAGGAAATATGTTACATATATGCCAACATGAAATTATTTCAATGTATATTGTTAAGGCAAAACTTGGTGCACAGAACGTGCTAAATCCCTTGAAAGTGCATCTTACTTTTGCTTGAAAAAAATATTTTTAATTACTTTATAGGCCATGACAAAAGAAATAACAAACAGAAGGTCTGTCGGGATAACCACCCTCGGTGATTCAAAATTCATGCATAATCATTATGATGTTTTACAACTTTATTAGGCCAAACGGCAGTATAAATTTAGGTTTCATTGTAATTTTATGACAACACTTAATTTCATTTACAAAATCATTCCAAATTACTCGGACCTTGCAAGTGCATTTATACTTGCTGATGATCTTGGGCAACATAATCTGACAACAGCAACCCCATCAAATAAATTTTTAATTGATTTGAATATCCAAGCTCATTTTTTTTTGTCAAAAGTAATAGATGGAACTTGAATGTTTTTGAAGTCTTTATTTAAAAAACTAAGAGAATGTGAGTTAAAGAAAGTTTTGACCGCCATATGCATCTTACATTTGATGGACATTTTAGAAATCAAAAGTCTACCATGGACGAATCATTCTCTAACCTGTCATCTTAAACAACTATAGCATGATTCATTCCCAACATCTTTTTTTTTTTCAGATTCGTGTAACTCCTTTGAAATTACTCATTTCTAGCCGTTTGTTTCCAGAAAACAATGGGCTAACATATCAATTCATGTCCATACCCTTGTTGCCTTCATGCAGAGAACCCAATGGAGTATCACGACAAGCACATATAACAAAGCTTCTCAATTTGTTATTTGGCACTGGTAAGTACACTGTATTAGGCTTTTGCAAAATCCTGTACCGACGTGATACCAAGGATGGACGCTCAACCCATATAAGGCGCATGTAATTCCCTATCGAGCGTTTCATTTTTAACCTACATTGAGAAACAGTAGTGCATGGTTGGCTATAAATTATCAGTTAGATATAATTAGGATAATAAAAATGAGAACTGGATTAAGCTACCGAGAACAGTATAATCTTAATGAAAACGTGATTTGAGCAAACAAACGAGTGAGTGGGGGGATTTCCACATTTCTGCAAAAAAAACATGCCTACTTGAATTTATGAAATATGGGCTCCGAGTCTATCATCATCCTCGCTGTTGCAGATCTCATCCATCACGTTTTGGTCCCTCACGAAAACGCGAGCTAAAGATAAGTCAGATTGGAGGGGGGCCTCCATACAAACTTCAAACTCAACTCTTATCATATTGTCCAAAATGTGAGTGGACACATCTTCGGAAAGATCACTCGTCTAACCTTGATGTTGCCAGATTAAAAGTAGGATTCGGAGTCAGAGACTAGACCAATTTATGCAAAACTAGGAGAAAGTCGTGCCAACGGCCTGCAGATAACATCAGCCGTTTATTCGTATGGCAAGACAGTAGCCTGCTCAGTGAGCAAAAATAAACGCTTTATGGCATGCACCTTAAGATTTCACCCAAAAAAAAACGTTCAAAAAAGCGTGAGGTAGTAAACCCTATCTCCCTCATTTTCTTTACTCAGTAGCAACCATTGTTCCCATTTTTGTAGTAAACGACTATATAAAAGTAGCATCGTGCTACCGCGGCTTTATGAGCAATTATTAAAATCCCTTGAAAATCCCTAAAGGCTTCAGCAAACTTTCACTCAAAGCTACGGATTTAAATTAAATTGAGCAAAAACTTTAAATTGCAAAAAAACGCTATAATCTGTATGAGTGGACAGAGAATCGTTTACTGAATGCTCTTGTCTAAGAAGCTTTTCACCAATGTAGTAGTTAATTGTCATCACAACGATGATTTGAGGGAAATTGTTTAGGTTTTTGAAGTAATTGCTTCATTTTTTTGGGCTAAGTGTATACCCAAAACCAACAGCATATTATCAATGGACTACAAATAAAACTGGCATTTGATGAAAAGAAGCACTTTAGTAATCAACTGATGAATATACACTTAAGTAAGTTTCAAGTAATAGTCAAATCTAAAATTAATACACATGTACTGCAATGTATTTTTAAATATCTTTTCAAAAATATAAATTGCATTTTTTGAAATAGGTTACATGATAAACAATCATCTTGAAAAGGTGTATCTTAATTTTAAGTTAAATGTGAAGATGCATCATTTCGTAGACAGTTTGAAAATTTGTTTACATTTGCATAGTGCCCATGCATCTCAAATTCAAACATAACCGTATATCAAACAAAGCTTGTCTTAAAATAAAAACAAATCATACTTTCATGTTCAAATATAATTTAATGATAAATAAATGACTAATCCGATAGCTATTTGGCCTCAGAATCCTAACTATAAATGTTATATCCTTTTGATTCTGGGAATTATTATGCATTTTTGAGTCATTATTGAGCACCGGCCAAATACAATTTAAGATCGAATTTAAAAAAAGGATTCCCATTATACCAGATAATATTAAGAATTCTAGACCTGTCCCTAAAAAACTAACCAGGTGTTTTTTCAAAGACTGTCAACTTTACAAGAAATCAAGCCAGAACAGAAATGGAGACTTCGAAGTGGAGATTTAGTAAGGTCACTAGCCTACTTCCATAAAATATCGACGAATTTAAAGGAACGCATCTATTACAAATTTTAAGACATTTTCCCGGAATTTAAGCAAGTGGACACTGGTAACAAAAGTTATGGTCAATTTGGACACAGCTTAGTGGGATGTACTGCGGTGCTCCCAGGCGCCATTCAGAATCAACGGCGCCATTTTTCACTGGCGATTTATGATCCGGGAACTCAAGAAAAACACATTCTTCCGCTTCGAGATAAATTTTCAGAGACGACATTTCAAAAGTTCGTCGCTTATCTCTTTTCCTTTTTTTTTCAGTCTAAGTTTAAGTAGATTTTGTTTATGAGATTTATTGTTGCATTGTTGTATGTATGGGAGCTATCCAATGGCGAGTCATTTGTGGACATGCTGGTCACTCTTGCAAAGCCAGTCCCCATTATTTTTATGTTCTGGTACACATACGTCATCCTTAACTCTGGGATGAGAAAAGAAGTTATAGGCATGGGAACACAATGGAAAATATGTCTATTTATTATGCATTCACGTTTATCGGGAGATGTTAAGGGGCGAGCCTTTATAGGCAGGCCGAAATCTTGTTTGAGGTTAATAATGAATTTAACTGCCAGGCATGTTGCCATTTTCAAAAGGGAAAAACCACGAAACGATAATTTGGTGTAGCTTCATAGTTCATATATTCATTTTAATAATGTAAAACGAGATAAATATCGCTTGAAAGCATGTAAAATGCAGAAATGTATCATTTGGGCATTGGTCAAAAAGTGTCACCCAAATGCAGGTTATAGGAAATTAGCATGTGGGTGTTATTGTGTTTCACATGCAATATGTCATCATCGATATACTGTATAAGCATGTGCAAAATTAAACAGGATTATAAACAATCATCATGTTGCATTAATGTTCACAAATAGCAAAAGATGCTTAAATTCGAGATTCGTCATTTAATACATGTGCTCTGATGTCAAAATTGTAGGCACATGGAAAGCCAGATTAAATATTGGAATGACATATAGTACATGTACATGTACATCCAACTGGAACATAAGGGTGTCAATGACGTCAGATCCGCCTACAAGACCATTGCCCTTCGATGGAGTGCAATATCACGTCACAGACCTATGACTGCATTATTGTATTTACATTTCAAGTTAAGAAAATTCCTATGATAATCATAACGTCTAGGTTTGTGTTTTGATAGCTCAAAAATATGAAACGAAAATTGCATGTTGCAAATACAGCAACGTACGTCTGATGCACGTGCCATGGCACAAGGATATTTATAATTACACGACAGTATGGCAATAGGAAAACATCAAAGCGTTGGCATATGCCTGCCGAAAAGCAGGATCATCCTAAAAGAATGTCTACAATAGGATGCAACAAAGACAATAAAATGATTCCCCGTGGCAAAGGAGTGTCACACCATGCCTCTTCATTAGTTCTTGAAGAAGAGAATTAAGAAGCATGGAGTGCATGGTGACTGTGGTGCATGCCTCCCTATACCCATGAGACACGATTGAAAGGTACCACGAAAAACCTAGTTTTCAACAGGTGGCCAAAAATAACAAAATAACCATTGTCATTCCGTGCTTAGCTACAATAAAAATCCATCATCAGGGTGTTTTTCTCAAGGGTTACAACAACGCTTTTTCTGGAAGGCCTTCCAAAAACCCTCCTAATTGCCAAGATTTATTTCCTTTAGACTTTTTTCACGATTTTCAAGCAAGCCCTCCTGCTTTGGGCCAAAGGAATTGGCTCAATTCGCACACTGTTAACCCCTTTCGGTAGTAGGCCATTGGCAAATTGAATGCTTTTTTTCGTGACTTGTCAATATTAGTTCAGTTATTTTTTATATTTTTTTTGCAAGTCCATTTTCTTACTCTTATCATAACTTTAGCACAATTTTTGGTTCAAAGAGTCCACTGTCCCAATTTATGCAGAAATTACACATTCCATTAGACTAATGATCGGAATCTATTTATATTAAGTTCACACTTTCACAATATTATTTGCGATAAGGCAACACGACTTGCCACTTTTTTAGTAAATGCCGAAGAGTACAAGTCAGCCACGTTTTTACAAATACATGAAAAAAACTGATCCGTGCGTGACAATAGACTATTTTTTTAAGAAAATAGAATGATGTTGGTTTAATGAGAACTAACCTGTTGACGTCATCCATGGCCTCCTATTGTGTCAATTCTGTCGTTAATTCACATCGATCCCCAAACAATGGCACACATACTCGAGTCTTGATTTAGAAGCACAAAACCCCATTTTTTTTCTGACACCTATAAGAAATAAATATTATAAAGAAAGGCGTAAAATTTTATTGACATTAGGCATAAATGATGCCATGTTGGCAAGCTTTTTTTTTGAATTTACAAAAAAAAGGACAGAAAAAGCGACAAGCTCGAATTGCTAGTAATTGCGGCGTGTAAATTGGCTCAAGGTAGTAAATTGTTAAAGATGGGATATTGGACTTAAGCTGTTTCTGACAACGCTCGGTTACATTTTCAATTGCACATTTTCATTTTTTCACCCAATGGTGATTTTTTTGTGTAATTTAGTTGCACAACGACTTGTGTGTGTGTGTCTACTTTGGTTTATTTTTCTTCGTGCTGAGCACTTCTTTGTAATTTTTAAAGTATGTCATGGTAATGAGAGTATTTTTCATTTCTCTTTTCAAAAGAAATAGAAAACAGATCGAAATTTTAATAGTCGCTGATGGGGTGAATTGCACAGCAGCACCTGGCGTGACATTCATCTAATAAAATGTCGGACATGAATTTTTGAAAAAAAAATAATATGGCTAGCTTGAAATGCTCCATATGGCAAAGAACATGCAGTTAGTCCAACAAAATGACTAAATAAAGAACGATAAAAAATTGATGAATTCAAAGTCATCCTTGAGATTTGCCAAAATAAAACGATACCACGCAATGATAGCAATTTTGTTGCAATTCCTCATAGGTAATGAATTCATAGCTATAAAATCGTCTGAGCCAAAGCACGTTCTGATAACTTATAACCACATAATTTAAATACAAAGTTCTCAACAAATGGTACAGTTTATAAGAATGTTAAATCCCCACTGATTTAGTACAAACAAAGTATAAGTTTTTTCCCCAAACCTTAAAAATAACTACAACTGATAAACATTGATCTGTCACTCAAAAATTTGCTTCACAAACGTAACTTAATCGCATTTGCATAAAAACATTTTTATTACAGTTAGAACAAAATTAAGATACTATAGAACACATTAAAAACAGGGTAAAACCTTGATGAAAAGCTCTGTAACCAATCTGATGTTGATAGCATAATTACCACCTAATCATGATATATTTAATGGACTATCCAGAGTGTAAACAATGAATACTTGGACCAATAACAACTCAATCCAATTGTGTTTACTACCGATAACTTCCTATATGTCATCGATGACAAAGCATCTAAAACTTATTTGCACGACCATGAGACACAGAAAGATTCACGGATGATCTCTCTTAAAAAACACTTAATTGATGTAAAAAAATGCACATACGACTTCAAAAAAATTTCTGCAAAATAGCTCTGCTGTGTGTACGTGTGCCAGACATATAAATTCCAACACCATTTGTGGTATATTGCACTATAAGTCATTACAGAAATCCAGATTCGGATCTAAATGTCTGAAATTTATAGGTACTGCATTTTGGGTATAATATCCAACCCTGAATTTCCTGTTTGTCTAAATGCCATCGTGGCCATATTACTAGCATTAAAACCACGGACATTTATTTTCAGCCTATAATTTTAAACACACAAAAAACATGGCTCGAGAATATAGGTTTTGGTTTGAGGGGTATCACAACCCCACAGTTCTCGCAGCAATTAAAAAAGATGTTCTACCTGGTAAAAAAAATAATGGGGGGAGTGAGATAGCAGAAGTGAATGACTAGTCCCAGGCACTGAAACCAGCAAGACAGATATAAGTGGAGTAAGTAACTATAAGTAGCTGTCTTTGAACTATTTTTATGATTTTTTGTGCCTTAGACATTTATTGTGTACATACACAGTACTTTTGTTTTCGTTATTGAGTTTTTCTGGAGCAGGGTTACACTTTGGAACATGTTTTCAAACAACATTAGTCACGTAGAAAAGCTTAAAGGCTCGAGTGGACGAATTATTAGTGTGATACAAGTTTTTTTTCAATGACACTAAGCCAAAACAATTAACACTTATAATTATTTCAAAGATGGATCTCGACGTTGTTTTTACCAAGAGGAAAAAATTGATGTCACTTCAACAATGGGGTTGGTTTTACCATCTTGCATTTCGAGCAGAATATGTTTGAAAATCACGAAATCAGATCACATTCTCAAAGGCCTTTTCGGAGTGCTAAAACCGTGCTGGTTTTTAATGCGTGTGAGAAACATCTTTTAATGTCCTCGTAATATTAGAAACACTTGCACGACTACGAGATTAAAAACGGTACGAAAGTGATAAGTGAGTACGAGTTATGCAAATTTTGGCGGCAAGAATGTTTTTAGGACAAGTTGCCTTCTAAACTGATAATTTCGTTCGGACAGATGGTTCTGGTATTTCATTAAGTTTTGATTGGTAAGACAGATTTAAATCAGATCACTGGCTATGAAAACGAAACGGCGACCCACTTTGGGGGAAATGAAATCTGTTAAAGGAGGATGTGAATCAAAAGTCATTAGAAATGTACCCCAACACACCCATATCAAAACAGGGTGAGACAAAAAAATTAGTCAGAAGAAAAATTGCTGATGCAAATCACTTCTATCAAGCACTAAAGAATGTCTTTAACGTTAATGTATTGTTTTTGGCATTCAGGTACAATTTTGCATGAAACTCGAGCGAGTTCAAACGATCTCGAGTTTCGAGTATTGTTTTGTTACTGTATAGGGTATGTCCCTACTACCATATGGCACTTGGGTGCTGACTGTATGATAATAAAATTGAATTGAATTAATTAAACCTAACCTAACCTGATATAAATTAACAGAGTCTGGGATTTTTAGGTCCTAGAAATGCCATGGCAAGGGTAAAAATGGTCAAAAAGCGCTTAGCCACTTTGCAAGATACAGCTAGTACTTATACATGTAAGTGCACATGTGTGTACTCTTACATCATTTTTATATTTAAACGTATAGTTTTCAAATGTTTTATTCCCAATAAATAAACTCTCATTAGTAAACTATTGTAGGATTTTATAAATCAGTGTTAACCAGCACATTCAGTTGTGTCTTATGTTTCAATGTTTCCTGATGCAGAAATCCAGGAAGTTTAAACATAAAAAGAAAATCTACGAATCATATCGTCATTATTTTGGAAATTCTTTCAAATTGACATTGTTTTTTTTTCCAAACCCAAAGTAATAACCGTGATATCGCAATTACTCCCACTTTTTCCTCTCGCCAATTAATCGTGTATCTATAAAACATAATTTTGCACATTTTTCGCAGCTATTCACCGCAAGGATCCTTAGTGCCAATTGAAAACATTTACCAAACTACATAATGGGGGAGAGATACTTGTAAACTCATGATCTATACTTTCATAACTCGCAAACTATTAATTTTCACATAGAAAATGCAATTAGAAACGGTGGCATGAGATATATAAATAGCTCCACTTTTGGATTACTCGTATTTGATAACTTTCCCACCTGTTTGCATGCTTCAACGGCGTAAATTCACTTCCACTTCAATGCATTTTTAGCACATCTATTCCACTCAAGTGCTCAAGTGATACATCTAACGAGTTTTACTTCAACGTGCTGAGCACATTTATATCAGCTTTTCTCTTACTAGAATGCGCCAATTCTAGGTTTATAGGTATAAATATCCAAATTTATGAATCTGTCATGAGATAACATTAATGACCTAGAATGATTTTATAATAAGCCCTTTAAAAATAAAAACAAAGAACACTTTGATCCCACTTGAATATTGACTTGACTCATCGGATTTATCTTTAATTTTTTATTTTACATTAAAGATTTTAAGTTATAGTCTCACGTATTTAACCTTTCACCCAATTGTTAAAAAAATGAAAACAGTGACATGACGTTAATCTGGAGTAAATATTGTACGAGATCGACTATGAAACTATTGATCTTTACATTGTTTACCAACAATGGGATGACACTCACTATAGCCATATAACTCATATACGCTCAAACATATATGTCTGTATAAATTTGCGGATGATGATAACTACATTATAAAAGTTATAGACTAAATAAAGCAATATGAAACTAATACAGTGTGCAAAGAAATTACAAGTTCTCCAAATGTTTTATATTATTTTCTCATGAAATTCAGCATCTAATTTCTAAAGTAAAAGTTGAATACCATTGTCAAGATTTAATTTTTTTTATTTAAGTGCACTTTTTTGGAACAGCTTGGTATACTTTATAGTATACTTTCGTATATGTCCAAGTACACTTTACAATTAAGTATACTAGGCAATGTTTACTTGATTTTCAGTTGTCAAAAAAATTTTATAATTTAGTTTACTTAGTATTCAGAAAAGTATACCAAGTATACACTGTTCATTTCGACAAGGGTAACTAGTTCAGTTATCTTCGTATTCATATTTGTGCTTTTCGGGTTGCATGCATTCAGTAGACCATACTGCAATTATAGGGCATACGTGATAACCACTTCATAAAAGGATCAATGTAATGGGTGCATTATATGACATTTAAACAAAAATCACGTGTTGAATAAAGATTCATTTCTAGAATGATCAGGTAACAAATGATGCCCGGACGAATTATTCTTGAAAATGTCATCTCCTACACGAGTTTGCTTGAAAATAAATGTCAGGAAATTCCCAAAAAGGTGTATAATTGGGAAATACCAGTAGAGCAAATGTCAGTGGCGTCATCTGATGGGAAAAAACAAAATACAATGGGGCGATAATAGGTTTAGTTTTTTTTTATCTTAAATGATCTGAATATATAAAGTCCATCGTCATGCAAACAAATTTATACGCCAAGATGAAATTTTACGAAATGGAGGAGGAAAAACTTGAACGTGATAGATACATACATGTATTTAAGTAGGGTAAAGGTGTTTGGGTGTGACGTCCTTGATGATATGACTAAAGCATCACTTTTTTTTCCAATTCCTGCTCCATATTAAAACTTAGGCACATTTAATCCACCAATTTTAATTCCGGATAAACCATGCTTAAAATAAGGCGATTGAGAGGATTTCATTAGATATCGCATTTAATAAAATTGAAAATGTGGAAAATAATTGATTAATGGGAGATAATTATGGACGGTTAACGGATTCGTTTAATCCAGTTTGTTATTAGCAATTTTCATAATGACTTCCTGGCACAATAATGGAGAAAAAACGGCATTTGCATTAAAATCTGATCATTTTAAGTCTAAGAAACTGAACTGTCATGCCAAGTTTTTGGTGTAACTCTAGGTCAGACTGCCCCATGTTTCGTTATAGTTTTAAACGCCCGTTAAGACAAGTTTTACAAAGTTATTTCCCCAGATTTTTGCATATGAAAGTACATGTATTTTGTTCGTCTTTAAATTTAACGTAAAATATATAGTGCAACCAGTAATTAGGCTCGTAGAATTTGTTGCGATAATTCAGATTCATTACCATAAATACGGTATAAATTACATTTAATTTATGACAATGAATATATAGTGTGGTTTTGTAATAAACGCATTATTAAATATGCAAGGTTTCTTAAGAACTATCACGCACGCATTTCGCAAAAAGAGACGAACATCCTATTTAATAAATCTGTCTTTTTGGATATCAAACGCCAAATCAAAAAGCAGACCCTATAATTTGGCAATAGATCACGATTTATATTTTGCATTGAATTTCAACTTGAGGGATACCGGTGTAATTTACATTGCTAACAAGTCGAAATAATTGAAAAATAAACTAACTTTAAGATTTGAATTGCACTAAAAAATATTTTGTTTCAATTGTTACACTTTTATAAATTTATATACAGCACATGTACTACAAAATAAATAATACATAAAGTAAAGCAAAAATCCACAATTGATCTCTGAATTTTTCCATTAACATATAGGAAGAGGTGGGCTGATTAATATCTTTATTGATTTCAAATAATTATCCAACGTTGATTTATGATAACAAGTTAACGAGTACGTAGGAAATCAATGTGTTATATCAGATAAGATTACTAGAGTTAACCCACCAGGGATGAAATTAAATCGTAATGTATTTTAAAATATAACGCCCGATTATATCAAATTCCTTGAGGATCCATTTTGGGAGAGATGAGGCATTTTTCAAGGTGCTAAATAGTTATACAGTTGCCTTATAGGCACATACACTAAGTTTTTTTTTGTTTTTTTTGCGTCAAGGTTTTCCCCCTCTAAAACCATGTGAAAAAAAAATGGAGAAGTATTTGTGGAGAAAGGTGGGGAATAAGCTCTCATTTCGTTCAAATGAAAACAGGCGACTTAAATGGCATCTGCTTCATTACATGTGTAAATCGTGGTACAACTGTCCTTGGGTATTCTGGGAAGATTTCATTCCTTGCCCTAAAGATGTTCTTCTTCCTGGACAAGTAAATTGGTCTCGTCCACCTGTCCGACTTAAATAACTTTAGCATAAAAACTGTTTCAAACTGCTTAAGATCATGAATTATGTAAAAAATGGCCCACTGTTAATTATAATACTATAATGTATTGCTCGAGTATCTGCAATTGGGGTGCAACGCAATATTTCGCCTTTTTGAAAGGCAATCTCTGAAATATGCCAGAAACTCAAGTTTTCTCTAAAAATAATGGCATGTAAAACGAAATAATAATTAAACTGGATGAATTTATATTTGCTTCACTCTTTTAACACCTGATGGAGATACATGTTTATTTGAATTATTCAATATTTGGTTATTTAAAAAAGTTTTAATAGTTTAAAAACATGATTTTTATATTGAAAAAACAAGGCAATTGCTTCAAATTCTTTTTTAAATAAAGATTATTTGTCCATTAGCATGTATAACCTGTAAATGATGGCTCAATTTATGCAGCTCCATAAAATTAGTACATTTAAACATGTACATGGATGTCATTCATAGATAAGGAGTATTTTTTTTAAATAAAGCAATATTGTAATATTATATTTTGATTACCACCTGCCCGTTTCTGGGAATTCGTTTTCGAAACTAATTTTCAGCTGTATTATTGAGTTACAGTATTAACATTTTAATAATTGTAAATTTTTTCTTACTAATGTACGTTCACATTACAAGGTCAATATACATATTACCAGGATCAAAAGTAGAAGAAATCTAATTGAAATGTTAAAATATTAAAACAGGTAATAGAGAAAAATGTTTTTTTCTTGTAGAGCTTCTGGATTTAAAAAAAAATTGTATACAACACTAAAAAATATTGAAATACGCAGGTGGTCCCCATTCAGGAACTAATGCGCATTTAAATCACATGTTGTTAGAAATTTATTATAACAAGAAACGTTTTACAGAAAAATACCATGCCACAATTACAACTAACTTGCAATAAATGTTACATTGGCTATTAGGAAAAATTCATGTCAGATACGTTTTTGCCTCCATCTAAGATGCTTTTTAGACCAGTTAATAACGTGCAGCATTGCAATTGTGTAGACTATGTTAATTAGATACTCCGTTCGAGAATGTTTATTAAAATGGCAAACACTGAAAACAGCATGTAAAGTTGTAGGAAATATTTTAATAGTTATTTGCAATTTAAATCCACCTTATCTCTATAGAAAACAAGATCATATATTTCACAGCGTTGATGTTCACAATAAAGTATGCACAATACGATAATTTTCTTCTGCCACACAGATAACAAACTAATAAATGCTGATTTTTTTGTTTGTTTTCTATTGTTCTTCTATTACATAAATGGGACCATAGGGGTCTTTAAATCCATTTAGGATTTGCAATTTAAACGTCTACAGAATGCCAAAATTCAAATTTTAATCACGAACTAATTAAACAATGTTTTTATTTTATATTTAAAAAAAAGTTAATTACAAATGCTTCGTAGCAAAATCCTATTAAAAATACTCCTATTTGTGTTCCAAGATTTGCAAACTATCCAAATGTATTCTAGATGATGATCTTTCTGAAAATCAGTGATTTTATCGTTGAACTCAATATTTATTCAATATACTGTACATTTAATGTAAGACAAAGTTGACATTTACATTTTATGTGCTAGAAGATTTCCATATTATTAGTTAAACATAATGAACAGATATATTGTATAGCAACACCACTAGTTCTTATAACGATACATTTTGAATTAATGATCAGTACACATGTACATGTACATGTATTTCTTCAATATATAGAAAACTCAAGTTCAATTTCGAAGACTTGCTCAAAACATTATTAAAACTACTCTGGGCAATAAATGAAATTGATAACAAGAAAATCATTTTGGAATTTTACAACTTCGTTCAAAACATTAAATCCATTTCGAAAAAAAAACTGTTAATCAAAATGCACCCTGTTGAGTTTAATTTAGCAAGGACTGAAGGTTTAACCCTAGAGTGAGGCAATAATAATTAAAGTTAATTAAAAGCAATGAAGTTTTTAGCTTAATGTATCATTTATAACGCAATTTTAAAGGTTGAAAGGAGTGCACAAAAATGTTTGGCAATACTAGCAACCGCCCCCACAACCTGTACAGTCATTATAAACATGAAATTTATAGAGTTCATTCCTTAATCACTTTTTGCTGAAACTCAATGATCTAAATAGGCATCCAAGACAACCTGTAGAATTTCATCTTCTTTAAAAAACAAGGAAAAAAAAAAGAAAACGAAGATATAGGTCTCTGATTGAGTAAGACTTTTGCGTCGGTGGAATTGTTACAGTTAATTTCCAATACAAGTACGAGACAACACAGATTTTCGGTTCCAAAGTTCACAGCCGGAACCGCCTTATTTTCAGACATGCTTATTAATTATCGGATAAAAAAATAGTACAGAAGCAGTTTATGGTTATAGGGCGTATCGTCCATATTGCAAAGCACAATCTATAACGGCCTGGGTCGACGTGATTGAAATATGTGGGTGGGAAGAGTGTTAATGTCGAGCACCTTTGGGTGGATGGACTTAAGGTAATTCACATTAAGAGGAAGGGTGTGAGAATTTGTGCTTTTTATCTGTAACATGTTTATGCTACGTCCCAAGGTTTCTTTCTGATGGACCTGATATTCAGCCACTAGTGCTGATACGTGCATACAAGGAAATGGGACACATTTTGCATCCAAATTTTGAATTACACCACTATGTCGCCTAGCCAAGTCTACGTCCATTTCGCATTAGTAATGCGCTGATATTACACCTTGGGAAAAAACAAGGAAATGCTTTTCATCCATAACTTGGAAATTGCCTATAAAACACGAATCCATAGTAATAAATAAGCTGCGGGAATGTGGACTAAATATATTTGAGTGTAAAGTAGTATTAAAACATGCTATTAACTTCAGACATATAGGCTATGGTTTACCGCGACATGTTTTGTCGAGACAACATGGTTAAATTGGCCCTTAAAATTTATTCTACGAATGTAGAAAAATCTCCATACTTCCTGCTTAATTTTCCCTGCAACAGACTTCTAATGCCAAAATTGATGTGCATGTAGAGAATAATCATCAGTAAAAACGCTTAGTTTAGAACGTTAATACAATGTCATGAAAATGCAATGTTAGATGCCTGGATTTACCTTTAATAACTACAAAAAAATCACTTTGCATTTCTATATAATTCTTACAATAAATCGTACTTGAAATAACGTTATGTACTAGCCCAAATTGGCATTTCAGATAGTTTAATTTTACTATAGGTATAATACTATAATGTAAGCCCAAGCATATTAACTTATGTTGTACAAATTGAACGTTGGAGATTTAAGAAAAACAACATTTCTATGCATCGCATAAACAGCTTTATCAAAACTCATGACGGTAATTTCCCTGTGAAGAACTAAGTGCTCTCCAAATACTACCATGGTCAATGAATTTTAAAGTAATGCGAATTTCAAAGGGAAAAATCTTAAGTGCGAGCCTGTTATTTCGCCTATAAGTACACCTGAAGTGCTAACAACTTGTCACCCAGCCTTACTCTATAAAACATGAACATCTCTACTTAAGTTGCAGCACCGAGTGCCAGTTAAGCTATTTAGTGCAAACATAATGACTAGTCTACTTAATGATTTAGAAATTGAATAGATGTTTTATAATTTTCCCATAAAGAGATTGTTGCGAGTGGAGTGTGCTTCAATCTTGTAATCATGAATGCTAATTTCGGTCATGTTAGCATAAAATGGGTGCGCACACTTTCATAGTGGCATTACCATGCATGAAATAGACTATGTGAGCATTTTTCTGTCCCCTAACCTTAAAATCCTATTGTAGGTCCACTGCAAATATCTGACCTTAATAATATGCTTAACTCAAAAATGGACAATTTCAATTTAGCTTGTGCAACAGCATTTTGCCATGACATCAGCATTAATAAGCAGTCAGTAGTTTTTTTTCATACTTGTTTAACAATAGCCGTGTGCTCCTTGAAGGTATAACACAAATATTGAATCATTATATTTTGATAAAATGCATTCCTTTAATTTTTATAATTTTGATAAAGTAATGGCCATTTGCATTTTTTATAATTTTTATGTTATTTATCTATAAAATAAAACTGTAAAACACATATACCGAATCCCTCAGGAATTATATTTTTAAGATGATTTAAAGCAATTATTAAAGTTTAAAAAATGTGACTATATATTGGCAGGAAAAATTATAAGAGACCTAAGCTGTAGAATATGACATTTCCCAAAAATTATATAGGCCCCTATACATATATATATATTTAAGAACACAAATAGAAAATTTCAAGATATTTCCAATTTGTCAATGCACCTTTAATCTCTTCCAAGTTTTACCCACACAACTTAGTGTTTACATGTAATTATATTCATAAGACTCATTGATTTATGCAATTTGTCTACCATCACTCATCATTCCCACCTTATATAATATAATTTATCGCATATTTATTAATAGATTAAATGAAAATAAAACAGGAAAGTTTTTTAGTAATTTTATCAGACGTATAGTTATGAATACATAATCAATAGTTTAAGAAATATGGTAATAAATAATTAAAGTAAAATAATGATAAACAGCAAAAACACTGCTGTAAGAAAAACGCTGATCAGATGTCATACATTGTACATGTTGTATGAAATATGGCCATGAAAAAAACCCACCGTTTTTACCAATAAACCAGCGCGAGTTATTTTTTTTTTTCATCGAATTGGATGGGAAATTAAGCCAGCACACGTGGGCTGTTTTAATTATTGCCCATGGGTCTATTTATGGCATCGAGATGATTTTGACCTACATAACATTCAACGCGAATCGAATTCTGTAAAATTTACCTTAACCCTTTGAAAGAAACGCAATGATTTCTCCTACAAAAAAGGAGGCTACGAACTCCGCCTATACATACTGTAATATTTGAAATGAAATGCCCCTGACTATACATTCAAAGACTAGTGTCAAAAAGCTAGTGAAAAAGTTATAAAATCAGGAAATTAAATATAAAATCTACTTTTCCAATCAATTAGATGAAACTTAAAAGATTATGAACAACTATCTTTCATTGATAGTGAAAGTAAAAATTTACTTAGAGCCCACTAAGTTCCAATAACATGCTGTTGAAAACATGATTATGATAAAATCACCTCATAACCACTTCTTATACATGTATTTATATTATAGTCAATTTAGATTTAAGACGTACGACTAGAACACCAAAGATTAGCATGAATTGTCCTTCATTCATTTAGCACAAGATGCGCTTAACTTCAATGAGGGCAAATGTCATCCAAGCTGGCGATTTGTATATGATGTATTACCGGTTCTGATATTCACAATAAGAGCTTAAAAAGTTGTGAATAATATCTACATTATAAATTGAACAGTGCTTGGTTATTTGTCCATGAAAATGCACCAACTTTGTTTAAGTAAATATTTTGTTGAACCAATTTTTAGAACTTTCATCACCAAGGCAACTACAAAAGACTGCCATTCAGGTTTGTGCATTTTCAAATGTGATGCAGCTATAATTGCTTATAGTGTATACATGTATAAGCAATAAAATTACATGTATATCATGCATTGGGTCCATTTTCAGAGGCTCTTTACATTGATCTGTCAGATGACATTATCATAATTTAAATTGCTTGCCACAAAGTATTATTAATATCCTATTATCGGTTTATTGCCTCGAGAGCAGTATAAACTAGGTGTTTATTGACAACCAAAACCAGACCATTGTAACCAAGACATGATGGTCCATTGTTTAGCGTGGGTTCCTTACATTCCTGATTGTCAACTCAAGGGCACGACCAATCGCCTTGTGATTCGTTTCCAAGGAATTTCCTATTGATTCAAATTGTCTATAGTTGATCTCGGGGTTGTTCATTAATACCGTCAAGATTCCATGTATTGTGGGTGTATTTCTGCCTGTAGGCCATGCGTGTGGATTTAGAAACAGGCCAACCTCCACATCAGTGACATAGTCACATGAAGGAACCAAGAAGTTTTTCCAGAGACGCCAAGCGGTGGTTTGTTCTAGTTTCGTGGACTAGAAAAGCACTGTTTTGCAGTATTTAATATTACATCATTGAGGCAACAAAAATAAAGGTGGCGAGTTCTGGCAATGTAGAAAAAGATCAAACAAAACTTTATCGCAATGATTTATAATTGATCGCCATGTTTGTCACTCCATGGCTACCTCGCTTACTCGTGGCCTTTAAAAAAAAGCCAACATAACAGAAGATTCGTGCAACAGAAATCCCATATCATGTACTTCCCCACTACGTATTTTCAAGTAAGAACAATCTGGAGGTGAAAGTGCACACATGCATTTCAGTCATTTATCATTAAGGGAGAGTATTTCCCCACCTCAGGTTAAAAAGACATTCTTGAAGTTGGTGTATAATTACTTGCATCTAATGAGCACCAATTTCCAAGGACGTGTCCTATCTCATGGCAGTGCTTGTTTTTTTAAGGGGGGGGGGGTCATGTTCCTGGGGAGCCAAGGTAGTTAGCAGTCCCTTAGTCCTGTTTCTTGCACATTGCTCATGGCGGCCATGTTCTGGTACCAAAATGTGGCCATACCAATGCAACAAAAAATGCTTTGACGAGGTGGGAGGAAAGGTAGTGAGGAAAGTGTGAAATTGTGCATACATATTTTTTATTCAAGCAATTAGGAAAAGTGAAGAAATCACACCCGGAAAAACCAGTTTATCCGTAGTGTAAAACTACCTGCACGCCCCCCTACGGCGAGATTAATTGCCAACACATTGTGAAAGTGCATAGTTTTTGGGATAGAAAGTGCCTTTATCTTTTTTCCCCCCATGTCCGATTTCTTACAGATGCACAAAGTTGAGCAGATATTTCAAAGTATATACCAACATTTCGAGAGAGAAAAAACTGAATAATGCTGATTTACAGATTTTTATCGCCAAATTTGACAGCGAAAAAAAAGGGGATTTCATGATTTCGCTGTAGGATAAAAATTTTGAAACATGTACTGCCTAAAGTTTGCTCTGTCACCTGGAGAGTATGTGTGTGGGTACAGATCTGATCAGTATATTAAACTAGGACAAATACACAAACGCTGGAAGAATTCAGCTGGGTTGAAAAATGAAAAATTGAATCATATATCTATACTTATTAGCCAGTAGCCTAAATATTAAAACTTTAATTCATAGTCCTGGCCTAGCATTACTATTTGAAAAAAAAAAATAGAAAATATCAATGGCCGAATAATGTTGTTCAAATAAGATGGAAAAGGGAACAACATGTAATAAAATTTCTATAGGATGCAATTCATCAAAAAAGAAAAAAAGAAATTCATATCGCGTTATAATTTAGTACAATTAATGATCGTAAAAATGTCCGTATCAAATTAATACATAATCTTTTATAGCCCAAATTGAGTACAAGCTGAATCGTTTAAACACTAAAAAACTAAAACATGGTCAAACTAAGAAACGAGCTTTCTTGTCTTTTCTCATTTAAAAAATGGAAAACATTAACAAAACATGAATATCCAGCATCTAGGATGGAATATACAGGGTGATGTGAAATACATGTAACTGTTTTACATATACAGTACATACACTGGGCATGCATTTATCACAATGGTTATATACAGACTACCTTTTCCTTGAAATAAACGAGGTCTTCTTGTGCACTACTTTTAATGTAGTAGGCCTATCTGATACCTTATCAATTTGCTTCAGAATTGTTGCAAATACAAATTCGTTCTTTCTTTTAGTTTGAGTCAAAAGTGGTTCAACATCATAGTAATAAATTTATAATAAATACTCAAATTAAAGAGGCACTTCAAGTTTTGTTTTGGACTTTTTGCTTTAAGTAATACATCAAGCCCACTATAAGTTGAGAAATTAAATCTAAATTAATATATTCAATCAAGCGTCATTAAAAATTAGTAAAACAACTCTAAGTTCATTGAGCTAGTTTAAGAATATCCACCAGATTAAAATAATTCCGAATGGTGGCAAGGAAATAGTTAAGATTTGCATATTTAGATACATAATTTAAAAATGCCTCCAACTTAGGTAGTATTAAACGTACTCTCTTGATAATTATCTAATTGAACTAGTTTAATAAAAAACGAAAACAGCATATTTTAAAGCCATTTTGGTAGGAATTATAGCAGTGAACACTGAAAATAGAGCAACAACAAGCATAAAATCTCGTACAACTAACCAAACGCATGATTTGCGACGGTCGACGAGTCGTCCAAAACGACATTTATAACCTCCATTTATATTTAAATTATTATTTTTTTATATCTAAATATGACTAAACCTGAAGGCTGATCTCAACTCTGGACACCAAATTGGATGTGGGTCCTTGGATAAATTAAGCAATAAAATTTGGGAAGAAATGTCTACGAAGTTGTAACTGCATTGTAAATCACATTTCACATTTTTGTTTAAGATATTTCAGTGCAAATCCAAGGAAAACTGTTAAGCTTATCTCTTTGGTCATTTTAGAGTTATCTCAATATACACGTACATGTATATGTAGAAAAATACAGGTACACCAGTATTTGAAACCCCATCAATGCAAATGAACAGAAATGATTTTCTCTATCTGCAACAATATTGGGACTAATTTTAAAATAAAATTGTTAATTATTAACATGTATGCATTTTAACTTAGCATGAAATAGTCGAAAAAATACTAAACTTATGTAAAAATAACGCTTTTGGAATATCATAAATCAATCTTATTTTTAATGATTATAAGGATAATAACTTATTCAGGAAGCAGGTGCGGTAAAATGTGGAAAAATGCTAAAAACAACACAAAAAACCCTGGCAGTATTTTAATGTTTTTACAATAAGGAATTTCTCTCCATATAAAATTATAAACTGAATCACTCAGAATTTATTTGTTGATGTAAACAAATCAAATAAGTAACAATGGCTATTAATCTAAACGAAAACTTAATTAATTTTCAAAAAAAGAAATTAACAATATATCCATTAATGCATTGAAGCTAATTTCAAACGTTGTCTTTAATACAATGTAAGTATTTACTAAAATTGTTAAAGGTTGTGTATCATTTTTTAATTGTTTTATGCACGTTTTAATAAAGCACTCGTGATATTATACTTTTATATGAATATGTTAAAAATGAAACTGATGTGACCTATGGCTATAGAAAATGTGTGAAGATCCTCTCTGCAATATTTCAAATTGTCTTATTTACCACGAAAACGTGACATGTCAAATTCATACGAGATATTAGATTTCTTATTTATAAGAGTTACATCTCTTCGCGTAAGCTACTTATTACGCTGCACAAAGCAAATAGAAGATAACATGTCTGCCCTAATTGTATGTGATAAAAGTTATTTTTTAAATTTTAAAATGAATATTTTGTCTATAAAACTAGAATATTTATACTTGATATAGCTACACGTAAAGATAATGCATTAAATCATTTTTCTCATTTCATCTAGCATATAAAAGCAATTATTAGTGTTGAATATTACAAATAGTTAGTATTAAACGAATAACTCACTGTTCTATCGACTAACTATAGTGTGGGTGCCTCGCAATATAAATTTCTATCAACTAGACTGTATATGAATAAGGTTTTTCTACTCCTAAGAACCTCAACCTTAAAAGACGAACCAAAACATCGATCAACTCATCCTTTTCATGGCACAATGTTATTTTTATATAAGAAAATACACAATAAAAACAGCCACATCATCACAGCGTAGATCATGATTCTTTTGTGAAGTTTGATTTAAACGCTTGAAAACTGAAAAAGGCAAACCAGGTGAGAGGATCATCCATAATAGAAGGAAATGTAGATCACAAAAATCCAGTCTTAATAAGGATGGCATTAATAATATAGGGTACCGAAATATAATAATAATAATAATAATAATAATAGTGAAAAATCAACATAGGGAGAGATAATCTATGTTCATTCCATTGTAAACATTGATTATTTATTATTATCATTTTTAAACCATTTTCTAATAAAGGCTCCACCTGTTTGGTTACAGTCTCTGGTATGCACATACACTTGTCGGAATTTTATCCAACGAAAGGGGGTTAAAGAGTGGCTTTAAACACTCTGAATCATGTTAAGGTGCTCCATTTTGCTTTGAAAATGTTGCAGTGATTGGCACGGGTATACAAAGGAGATTTAATTATCACTGCCGACAATGCCATTGGCATGCCTAGGGAGCGTACTGGAAACGTGAAATGGGGGTGGAAGAGTCAAAGGTCGGGTTAACCTTTTATTTTAGCACGTGCCACCACAGGTACACATCCACAGGTCATCTCGTGCCAAATATGGCAACAATGTACAGAGAAGGGTTCGAAAATGAGATCAAATTTAAATATCGCTTATATAATGATAAAATATGTATTCCTAAGCTCTGATAGGCCTACAATATATACTAGCTTGGCAAAGACCCAGATAATTCAATTGACTCAACTCTTTTCAATGGTAATACAAAAGTTGTATCCCACTTCAAAGACAACAAGAAAAACTGCACTTCTAATATCAGGCTATTCCAATTTGCTCATTTTCAGGAATGTACTCCCCTCAATAGCACTGACTGTATTTAAAAGAATATCAAATTTATAAAATCAGCAGCTAGTACATGTACATCAAACTGGGATATAAATGATATCTTTGAAAAATCATCAAATTTTGAACATAAATTTTTTTTTATACTATGATAGTATAAAATTCACACAAATCAGTGAGTTTGCCAAAAAAAGTGACATTTTTTTGAAATATGAAACATCCTTTCAATTCAAAAATAATTTAAATCGTACATTTTATTCCTCTAATAACAATAAAACGATGATTTCACGAGTATAAACCCACATACGAATGTAGCAATCTAGATTTTGATATCTAAAAGATGACACCTGCACTGTTTGGTATACTTGATGCACCTGCTTGAAACCGACGTCTTGTTCATTTTTATTGGAGACAGGTGAATTTTTCCTTTTTTCTCAATTAAAGGATTTCATTTTTTTATTTTGTCTTTTTATAAACACCTGACCTAGCAAATGATTGCCTGCAGCAATTACAGCACGCTTGGATAAAATTGAAGATAAAAAACTAAACATCTATCAAAAGAATGTTTTTGTATGTCCCAAGTTTGAAAACAGATTGAACGAAATACTCTCCATTAATTAATTTGAAAATAACGGGAAATAGTTTTTTTTCTTCTCTTCTTCTTATATACGCATGATCATTTGTAAAACTAGCAAAAACGAAAGTAGGACAAGATGCATGCATAAAACGATCATTATTTTCAACTTTCACTTTTTGAAGAAATCTCCCAATTTCTTTCACGATTTTTCAATGCGAAAAAAAAAAGAGGAAAAATAGCAGGTGTCGTAGAGTCAAAACATCCTTGTGTGACTTTCCGCATGTATGATCGTCAACTATTTTCTTATAACAAAAATGATTTGTGTTTAAAAACGAGTTATTCGGTCACGACGTTTTAGAAGAAAATGAACTAGGCTAAGAAAAAGTCACCATTTTACATGAAAAATAATGGAGAAAAAAAGTCACCCTAGATTAAATGCTCACGATTTTTCTTAATGTTCTTATTGAGAAGATGTTACTCATTATCTTAGCATTTTCATTGATAGTTGTAATGTGTGTCGTTGGAATTTTAATTCACACGTACATTTCACGATGTAATCGTTCGTCATTCCATTAATGGCAATCAATAAAAACGGTTGACAAAAAAAAATTTAACCTAATTTTTCCAAAACGTTCGTATATATTAATTACCATTTGCTAATGGAAAAAATTACGAGCGTTTAACAGGTATATATACGTACATACACTGTATATATTTTTATCAATGTCGTTAACAAGATTTATTTAGCATGCAAATCGAGCTTTTCAATTCTGTATAAATGTTCCTTATTTTAGAGGCATTAATTACAATAAACCCCAAATCCGAATTTATTGATTAGTTCATTTTATGCCTGTAATTTTAAGTGCATTAGATAAAAGAAGCTTTTTTTCAAAATTAGCGTGCAAGCCAATTTAAGAAATAATGTCAGCAGAAAGATCAATACTCTTTATGAATCCCAAAATTAATATTATAAGTGAATGTATAATCACAATCATCATGCTATATCTTGCTTAATTAACCAGAATATGTAAAAAGGTACAGCAAATCACTGTCATTTCTCTGTGATCTATAGAATGAATTAAAGCACGTGCCGAACAAAAGCATGCATAATTAGCACGTGCCGGAACATGCGTTCTCATGGGTTCGAGCATGCAGGCATGCGTTCTCACGTGCCAAATGGAACATTCTAGATTTCAAAATTTCAAAATGTATGTTTTTTGTAAATTTTCGTATCGCTGTCGACAACCGGTGTGATTTATAAGTACATAATTTATAAGGTAAATAAGTGACTTTCGTTCGAAATTTCGTTAGCATGGCTACGTTAGTTCCGCCTTTTGACAAGAAGGAAATTTTCTACGAAATGAGTTCCAAGCTACACAGTACTCTTTGCGATTCCTTCTCCATCGAAAACGTATGGCGTGGACTCCGCTCTGAGCTTTTTCCAAAACTATTTGAGAAGCATTATGAGACCATCAGGACTACAGCAGATGCTAACTTTTACCAGCCCTTTAGTACGTACACCGAGGACAAATCGGAAGGAAGCCCGGTAAGTCTCCATGGTATAATTGCTACAAGGGAAACTCAAAGATTCAGACGTCCTGCATATAGCGCATCAAAGCTTTCTTGGAATCCTACCCTAATAGCGGCTTGAGAAGTATACTATAGGTTATAACTGTCTTACAACACGTATCTTAAGTTTCTGTAAGGTATATTTGGTTGCATAATGTGCCCTTAAGTGAGGGTTCATCGATGATTCGAGTTTATAACTCATATACAATGTATATAGATGAAACACTATATACGTTATACAATAGTTGCATTGTATAGTCCTCGTCTGTAGTCCTTTATAACGCAACTATTCCATTTTTCTGTTTCTCTCCATGCAGTGCACCAGAGCTTGCAAAACCGCTCCCAAACGATACTTGGGTAACTTCAAGGAAATGATCCAGGTGGACGCACGGAAACTAGATCTTGTCCACCAGGCCCTTACAGTCCAGGAAGATCATCGGTTTCCGGTAGGTATACTCGGGGAGAAGACCCATCCACATCTTCAGTCTACAAAACAGGCAGTGGTCCTAACACAACTAACCCACCTAATACATCTACAGGAGGTCACCACCTCCTTCTTTCGTATACGCAATTCGTATATTTGGTTTCGAAAATTTCTTAAAGTTTCGATCCTCAATAAATGTATTAATTTAAAATGTATATTCTGTAGGTTGTTAAACGATGTCACTTCCACCTGACAGGCGAGCGGAAGAACAAACTTGGAACAAGGGTCCGAAAAGAAATCGTAGTGCAGTTTGGTGGACTCCAGAAGTTCTACTCCTGTCTGCCTCAACTGAATAAAGGGGACGTCAGGGTCGACCCCAAATTTTCAGGTTTGTTTGTCTGTTTTTATGGGACTTGTCATCCCATCACTGGTTAAGACCAACCAGAGATGGGGCTCAGGCTTTGTTGGGGCCATGGCCACAAGGGACACCCGGTTATAAGGGAATCAGACAAGATTGTTGAGATTCAGTCGACAATTCCTTCAAAACCAACCAGAAATGCAAGTAGACACTGAGAAGGATACTTTGAGATTCTCGGAAATTTGGAAAGGGTTGGTAACCCCATGCATTAGATAGCAGGGTGTTCGAGACCCATGTACCCACACCCATTTCAGGTAAAATGTTATAATCTCCACCACCACCAAACCAAGTCGTTTTTGCTGCATGAGTGTAACTTATTGTAGACGCTTTTTTAAAAAGTAAACCACAAGAATGCACATTTAAAGTTCATTTGCTGTTAAAAGAATCACAACACGAAGTTGTTAGAGAGAACCTGTGAGATCAGTAGGACAGGACGTGGTTAAATGTTTGAATCCCAACTGATGTGAGGGTCGTGCCTGAATCCACCTGAGCCTTGCAACCAAATGTCGTGCATCGATTGATCCATTTGCACTTTCATTTCCCCAGATATGAAGCTGTTTGTTGTGCACGAAGTCTTCACCGTCGACCAGATGTGGATATCGATTCATGGCGACATCCAAGAGCCCGTCGGACAAACAAAATGGGAAATCCGGCAACCAATGCCACTGACAGTCCGGTTCCGAGAGTACAAACCCAACTATTTCGCCGCTAAATAACCTATGACCTCCGATGACGTTTGTCCCTCTCGCTATTAGAAAGTGTCCTGTAAGAACTCTTTAAAACATGATTTGATCATTAAAAATTGGTTTAGTGCCTCCAAGACACGTGTTTGCATTGACGGAGGATGCCCTTAACGTGGTAAATCCAACCAGAAGCTACAATGTAACACCCTTTTATAATAAGGAGAAATAAACTCAAATAGCATGGGGTACCAAAAAACAAAAAAAAAAAATACAAGCATATTTTATGACCGAAATTATTATAATTTGATTTGGTGAATACCAATCTAAAATTGCATTTTTTGTGTTAGTTTTTTTCATACTTGTTTCAAAATATCGTTCCCATTCTATCCATATTTAAATAAATTATTTCTGCCTGCTTATTTCCTCGAGTTATAGGAATTTAATAACCCTCAACTGTATAATTTTATATAGTCTTGTATTTTTTTTTCAATGGCCCTCGACTCACAGGTTTAATTCTTCGGTCAACTTATTGTGAAAATGGGAAATTAGTTAAAGGACATTTTCATTTTCCCATTTTTTTGTTTTTGTTTTATTATTGCGAATTTGTTCGTCCTCCAAAAGGACATCAATTAAATGCAAAATGTAAGCATTTTCGCTTCCCTTCTTTTGTATACGTATAGTGCACTGCAAGATAAATACAACAATCTAGAAAATATTCAGAGCATATAGGAAAAAGTAATAGAGAGTAGAAGCCACGCCACTTGCTCGTTTGGATTACATGTATTTAACACAATTACCATCCCAAGGCTGTATTTTTGGGCTCTTTATCCGCATAAAACGAGTTGCATGCTATTTTACTTATGTTTAATAAAAACATTGCACCCCTTTTATATCTGAAGCTGTCGTGATCGAGTTTGTGGACGAAAACCGATATCAACACAGATTCATATTTCATTTTTCATTTGGGTTTGTCTTAAACAAAACCCCCAAAAAAACTATACATAAAACAATATTCCAAAGTAAAGCACATGTATCGGATATCCAATTTAAAATTAGGAAAAGACCAACCGCAGTGTACGTGGGCAAGGTATAACATTGCAGGACACGCGAAGTCTTGCACAACAGCAAATTTGAAACCCTTTCAATCTGGTCTTTACACTGGACTGACTCCGACCTTATACAGTATATGAAAGTATGTACAGTGTATGTATAATGTAAAAGAAACTGCTTATTGGGTACACATCTTAAAGAACTAAACCAAGTCGAGGTAATAACCAACGTGAATGTAAAACTATTTCAGAAGTGCAGAAAATTAGGATCTTTGAAGAACGTGAAGGTGTATAATATTGAAGGTTAAAATGAAGATTTTGAGGTTGAAAGTGAAAAAGATTATACATATCTGAAGTTGATCGAGTGACTATGCAGAATGCCAGATATTAATGTACGAACATACATTATCTCAGTATACTCTCTGTAAGTGTAATCTATGACGATTGCTAAAATTGCCATTTAATTTTTGATAATTAAATGGTGGTTTTGAAATTAATTTGGATTTAAACCTCTGACATGTACGATATAATAACTGGATGGCACATCATGGTCCATGAGATTTTCAAATATCGAGAACTTGACTTATACTGACTAAATATATGCTAACATTCATGTACATGTATGTCTACATGTCTGCTTATCAGAAAAAGTACATATTCTTCAATGTAAAATTCAGAAGAGAACGTTTATCAAAAATAACTACAAAATTTCATGCAGATCGAGAATCAGAAAGCATTGTTTGAAATTACCAGCTTTTTGAATAAAATTCGAAATTTTAAGTAGGTCTATGCAGGGTTTGTTTTTAAAAATACACTTTCGTAAAATATTAACAAGAGATTGAAAATTATGAGTCATTCATTGACAATAAAATAAGAACGAGTTTGATTTCGTGTATCTTTATACATGTACATTTGTATGCATATAAATTTGATCTGAACTGTTGATTTTTTATTTGCATTTGTATAAAGGATAGCTACTTCGCTATAGCCAGTTTTTATTTTGAATCCTTGTCAAATTTCATTTGATTTTATTGTGATTCACGGCCTTCATCGGTTGTTTAATATATTATTTATAGCTGAAGAATGCAGATAAAAGTATTTCGTTGAAATATCGAGGCACCAAAAAAATAAAAAAAATTACCTGAATTCTATGTATAAAAAAGGAAGCGTTAAAAACTGGTCTAGTGTTAAGAATAAAAAAAAGTTCAATCAAGGACTCGATACATATTAAATACATACAACCCAATTCTTAAAGAAAAATAATACAACTATTTTAATCGGCTTAATTATTTTTTCGATGTGCCTATATTTGGAATTAATTATATGAACGTCATAGACCAAAGCAATAGGTTTTACAGTACTTAAATTGCAATGAGAAAAGATTCTGAAATCAATCGGATTATACTATCGACTGACAAGTAGGCCAACTTTTAATTTCATCTTATCGCAATTTGAGTAAACCCAATTGATAGTTTTCAACTTAATGAGCAAACAACCTTTCAAGGAGCGATTTTACGAAGACGATATTAATTAAAAATTAACATTTTAGTAGTGGAAAAATGGAAAAAAATATACAATTATTCATGCAGATCATAATTCAAACCAGAAAATTTTGTAACCAAGTGTAGGCTAAGCAAGTAAAGGCTATAGCATTCAAAAAACAAACATTTTAATATAATGCTTAATTTCAATTATCAAGTTTAAACCAAGATTGTTAAAGGTTCCTTATACCAATTTTTAAATCAAAATAATTTCAAGACTTGGCATAGAAACAATACAAAAATAAATACATCTTCAATGTGATGGTCTAATGAAAAACCAAATCTGACATATAATGGAGATGCTAACGCCCTGGTGAAAACTGAAAAACGCCCAGATATCTACCACCTAGCCTACAATAAAATCCATATTTAATCAAAATTGTTATGAATTGTTTATATATAATTCATAACATTGGAATGTTTGAATATAAAATAGATGTCTTAGCCTACTGCTTATAAAAATGAAATCATTAGAACACCATACTCTTCTTTACGTGGTTACAGTGGATGATAATTAAACGAGCCCACATATATATTGAAAGTTTCTTAATTAATGAGGTGAAATCCTAAATAAAACCAATCTACATCTCAATATAATATTTTTATATGCAAGACAAAGCTACCAGCTTGTCAACAACTTCGAGTGTTCATGGCAAAACACCAAAAATAGCCACAATCGCAAATTAATGAGGTTAATTTAGGCAACAACATAAATCAAAAAAATTCTAAGTTGGCCTACCAGGAAAAAAAAAAGGTCAATCAACAAAAAACTGAAGGACTGCAACGCATGAGCATGCTCTTTGCTCATTTATTTAAATAAATGTCATTCATCTTGGAATCACTCTTGCTTTAATGCACGAAGATAAGCTACTGTAAAGAAATTGAGCTAGTTTTTTTATCAAGAACATTTCTCACAAGAAATTTTAAAAAAAGGAAAAAGAAAGATGACAAATTGGGATTGCCCAACGACAGAAGAAACATGAAAAGATGCCATTAGCTACATGCAGGTGTTACAATCACCAAAAGCTAACAGAAAGCCACTTCCGCATTCGTGCACATCCTACAATTAATCCCATTTTTCCATAAAAAGAAACCTCGTTTCAGTCATAACCCAATTAATTTAATTAAAGGCATTAATCGGTAAATTTAATAGAAGCCGACAACTAACAAGCGTAGTCTTACAGTTCGTTGAGTACCCTTCGTCCAAATTTTATAAAAGGTTGTACAACACACAAGGTATGACATAGTAGAGCATCGCTACAGGGATGGAATTATAGAGGTCATTGCTGAAAACAGATACGTGATTGTTGATGTACCTGTACATTGTAGAGCGTCGCTTCAAGGTGATTCCAGGTGATTCAAGTTTAATTCCAGGAATTAAACAGTTTTTTTTTCGGGAATGAATTTTTTAAACGAAGCAATCTGATTGGTTGTCCGCTTCCCGAGGCTCCTTCATAATCGTCTTAAAGATGGATTGTCATGGCTTCATTAAAAACTTTTTTGTACCTATTGAGAAAACAATGCTGACGAAAATATTTGGAATGGAGGCTAACCAATCAAAATGCCTTATTTGACGAATTCATTCCTATGCTTGATTCGATGCTTCACTATGTGCGAGCGCATCGAAAAATTTGTGTTTGATTAGAAGAATTCATTCCGTTCCTTTAGCATTGCTCCACTATGTGCGAGCGCATCGATCGATAACGTGTTTGATTAGAAGAATTCAGTCGGGAATCATCCTAGAATGATTATATTCCTGTAGCGTGTCTATTCTACCATGTTTGTACCCTAGCTTGGTGTTTTAATGCAACGGCAATGGATGTAACTAATAACAAAATTACAGAAAAGTGCAAAACATGGATTTCTTTTATAAAAGCAGTAATAATTTGACAGAAATCCACAAACTTCTCCAGCAATTTAATGACTCATTTTATCCTAATCCACATAGCTTATTACCAAGAGCACTTTCAGGTGCCCCCCTTGACACGAGCATCATAACAAGTAGCAAACCCCTTTTATTTTAAAAGTACTTATTATGAAAATGGGCGCACGGTATAGCTTACATAAAGCATATGCCTCTGATGTCCCGAGGCTCCTTCATAATCGTTTTAACGATGGATTGTCATGGCTTCACTCAAAACTGTTTCTCCAAAGGGGAACTCCCCCTGAGCGAGCTGCTTGAGTCAGTGAAAGTGATTTGGATTTTCAAGTTCTTCATTAGTTCTTTGTCTGCTAAACTGGGATGCTCTCTGCAGGGGGAATCGATGTTAAACCGAATGAATTGAACAATATATATACAATGTATATAAAAAACGAATCCCTGAAAATCTATATGGCTATCTAGGCTATCGCTGGCCTACATCACGCCTACCGAAATAGTGATCATTAGCTAAAACTAGGAAAAATCTTCCCTTGCGGTCCATCATGTGCTAAGATCAAGTGCATATCTGTTCTTAATTTAAATATGCAACATGGCAATAGTCGTCATTAAAAGAAAGGTAGTCTATTTCTAATTGCAAAGAATATTTAAGACTTGTTCATTGCATGGAAATAGTGCCAGTAGATCAAATAGAAAGTAACGTGAATTTGCAAAAGTGCACTTGCTTTTGCTCAGTTAAAAAAGGTTGAATCTGTTTCGTCTATACATGTATAACAGGAACATAACTAAACCGATTTTTTAGAAATTTATTTGAAAAAATTAAAGTCACTGATGTTTGCGTCAGGAATAACCTGTATTGAATCAATATATAGGAAAGGTAAATTGTTGATGCATGCATAACATTTAAATTTGCAGTTGTTTTCCAAACAAGACAGGTGCTTAAATTATAATACTTGTATACTAACCAAACAGTGAAAATATTTTGAAAACATTTTGGCGTCATCATGGAGCAAATAATATCAAATTCGAATGATATATTGTTAATAAATACCAAAATGCACATAAAGTGACAATTCTTAAAACCAAATCCCCTTGCAATGAATATTTATACTACATGTACATATGTATATATACATGTATATATACAATAATATACGAAATATATATATATACGTGTATATAAAACTTGAATACATAAAATTTATTTAACTTACAAAATTTAGGTCCAGGAATATTTATATTTATGCTTCATTAGCATAATTTTAAACATCATGAACTCGTAAGTATACAACTGTAGGCATAAATCGTTTGTATTATGCATGCTTACTAATGTTTGAAAATAAAAAGGATTTTTATTTTTTTTAAATAAACCCTTAACCTCGCTATCATAATACACGTGATTTCATACCCCAATAACCCTCACCAAAGGTTTAGTTTTCACATTGGCCGACTAATATTTTCTCTAAATAGCTTTTCGAAGTTGTCTGACACATGGACTAGGTCATTTTAATGCAGTTCTAGTAATACAATAAGATGCATATCTGTTAATTTTTGCAGAATCATTCTACCCAATTAACCAAATAGGCTTACCCTTAAAAATGTCATTAAATCTCAATCAAAATTACCTATACTTTTAGGTACGCTTTCATTCAACTTTCAATTCCTAAATCATATTAAAACAAATGCGTAGGTTACGAATTTTAACTAGTTAAGAGTATCATGAATATGCACGTGGCTAATAACGAAAAATAATCGGCAATTATAAATAAATTGGTGTTAATTAAGATCGAGTTTTTTTTTTAAAAAAACTAAGCATTTTCCAACGTTAGTCGTATGGGATTACCGTTTTGTAGTATAAAACAACTTTTAGTTTATCTGACGTTTATCGTTATTGTCCTATCACCTGATTTGCGTCACATGCATGCAAATTTTTTCTAACAACATATCTTGAAAAGATGATCTATAAAATGAAATGTGGCAATTAACACGTACTTGGTGGGCATGATCAAAATGCTAAACAAATTTAAATCGTAGTTTAATATAAAACAATAGATATGTACTAACGTTGATACATCAAGATAACTTTAAATATTGTAAAAGCAGGCAGTAAAATTAAAGTTTTAATAGTGTGGATTTGAAAGATAAATTGGAATATCTGTGCGAAGATAAGCAGATTTCCAAACTCGAGTTCCTGGTGTGTCAATACTGTAGCTATACAAACTTTGTTAAAAATTTCTAGCTATCTATACAGCCTATATAAAACATGAATTAAGTGCCTGGGTTTGCCAGTCATCATGCGTGCGATAAGATAAGGCATGAGATGCGTGCAAAATTTTAATTACGTTAAGAGAGAAGAAACATTGGAATAATTTAGCTGTGACCATGGATTTAAGTAAAAAAGTCCACATAGGCAATATCTGTTAATCCACCTCCTCAGGCTTGTTTTTCCTTCCTTCTTCTAATTGTGTTGAATAACGTCAAGAGATCAAAACAACAGCATTAATACACTTTTTTGTATTACTATTTTTTTTCCAATTTTATTTTATATTCCCATATCATGGCATCACTCACTTTTCTTGTAATACAGTATATTGGCAAACAATCCGAATACATTTCAAGGATGTTTTATCCGAGTTCAAGACCTAACAAATTTCAATATGAGAACTAAAATATCGACAGGGTGAAATGCGAAAATAAGGCAATGAAACCTGCTTGCATGCCTTTTAACAACGACTTGGTCATTTCAGATGTATCTACTAAATTGTGATGTATGCTAAATCTGCTAAATTAACGTGATGACTTAAACTATGAAACTATGAGAACTTTATTAACTAGTGATCGATATAGTTAATAAAGTTCTCATAGTAAAAAAGATAATTTAATAACCATATACATGTAGTACAATGTGATGTGGTGATGGAAGTTAAATATCATTGCTGCTGATACTGATTTCTGGACAAACTCAAACGATGTTTTAAATATTTCAAAGACAATATACATGTATTTAAGTTGCCACAAATAATAACATAAATAATGGCATTTTGTAAACTACTGTTTTAAAATTTGAATGTTAACAAAATCAATCTAAAGGTAGATATAATATTTCAATAAAAACATAAACAAAAATCCCAATTTTTGTAAATTTAAAAGAAATACCTGGTGTAACTTAAACTTTTAAAGTATGCCAAATTAGGAGAAGAGATAAAAACAAGATACAATGTAGCTACTGCGGATTTAAGGAGCATTAAGTTTCCATTCTCCATTTACCAAAAAGATTTTAACGATGACCTATACATATAGTAGATTAAATCCACATCAAAACTATACGGAGGCCTCTTTTAGACTGGTTACTAAAATATCCAGGTGCAAAACATCTATGGGATTAATTTAAACAAATGTGCATTAAATTCGCATAACTTCAATTTGAAATTAGCTGTTTTCTTTCATTGAAATTTCAACCATATACCTCTACGGTGGATTGTTATCCCGTTTTATTATATCGAAAATAAACGTGACTTTCATCCAACAGATGTTTCAGGTAAGCTTCTGATTACTGTTTTATTTGCAGAAGAGGAATCTTTGAAGTGAAAGTCAAATCTGCAGGATGAATGGCGGATATATTGTACGAAATTGTTGCATGCAGTGTCATGATCTTGATTACTGCGAAGTAAATGGAAACGTGTAAGCCATATTCATCCAAGGTACAGCATTTATTTTACTGACCCGATTGAATTCATATTTGAAATAAAAAGAAAAAGCAGTTCAAATGGATTTAGCTGGCTTTTTAAGTGTTGAATAAGAAATGAAAAAAAAAAATATGTTGTGTAACCCCATGCCGCCATATGTATCCAAAATATACATTAAAATAGAAGCATCTGAATTAACCACATGCACAACTTGCATATTTACACAACTTTAAATTTTTTTATCCATTTTTAGGAAAAATAATAAAAGATACACTTGTAAAAATCGAAATTATTTCTGGTATAGTGTTATCAATTTCCTGTCGTTTGAATAATTCTTGTTAAGATCCTGTTGTGTCAATAGTTGCATGAGTGCCAAATTCAGTATTAACAACATTATTGCAATAATGGCATCTTTAAGATTGCCATTACACAAACAGAGAAACTTGTAGGTGGTGACTGAATAGTAAAAGGCGCAGTTGTCTTATGTCTATAAATCGAGGTTGCTATTCTGTCTCAAGGACACAAGGACAGTGCGCAACATACATGTAGACATATGGTCTACAAGGACAGAACATAAAAAGTTCTTCTCAAAACAGTCTGTATCAGCTTACCTAACCAAATTTGGTGACATTTTAAGACTCAACGAATGTCTGCAAAACACCTTTAAGACAAAAGGTTGAACAAAGTGAAATTGACTATTTGCGGATATGTCACGTCTTGTAACCTATACTAGAATCTAATCGTATTAATTAATACAAATGCTTCGGAAAAGTTTCAGAAAACACAAGACATTAAAATTGATGTTATCAGACGATGAAAACAACGAAAATATACTCTTGATGTCACTGGAATGAAGTTTAGGTCTGTTATCAGTTTGGTCTCATTTTTAAAAGATTCCTGAATGTCAAAACTATATTTGGATTTTCATGACTTTTATGAATGTCTGAGATACACAGTACATTGTATAACAGAACGCTTTATGAATCAACAAATGCTACTCCACATGTAACACCATACAACAAGAAATTGCATATTACAGGAGTCCTGCAGCTGCTAAAATGCAAATTAAACGTAGTCTGTCATCAGCCTGCTTAAATTATGAGGATTTTCACCTATATTCTTTTTTCGGTTTGCTAAAGTTCATCTAGGGGTTCATCTACTATTAATTATAATTGTTCTTTAAAAAAATCGCCTTTCGATTAAGCAGTCATAGATTATGGCACAAAAGCAAACCATATAACCTCAAGAAGATTTTCATTAAAGTTGGCAGTAGAACATTTGCATGAAAATGGACAACTCCTAACGAAAAAGATGAAAATCTTAATTAATTCTAAAGCAAGCCTACTGAATTGACAAACAACGTTATTAAGTTGAAAAATGCCATCACAGCCTATGAAACGCACCCACTAATGTGTCATTATTGGCACCGTTTGGGGCATGATCTATTGGCCGAGGTTCAGGTGTTCAAAAGTGGACATTTGATTTGTATCGATATCGTGAGTGGCCCCACAGTGTTCTCCCACTTGACCACAAAGGGGAAATGAGAAAGTAAAACTTAATTCAAGTTCATCAAAGGTACCAAGCAGTGAACACGTAGGCCTAATATATGTATCTCAACCCAAGCTAGTTTCATGGGTAGCCCCCCACACACACACACTTTCGAGGCGAAATTAGTGCAAACCCTATGATTAACACGGATGTTCATAAATTTTGCAAGATGGCAGCATTGCAATTGCATTAGTTTGAAGGGAGTTTTCGATAATAAATAATCTTAACCGAATAATTTCATTCGACCTACATTCTTAAGTGTCCATATCAAAAATCAAACTGTTCGAGCTACTTCCTTCCAGGCAAACTCATTTTTTTTTTTCAGAAACAGAGAATCATTTAAAATTTTAATTTTATAGACAGGCCTATGGTTATTATCCATCAATTTTACTGCAGATATGCCAACGTTTTCTTATCAAACTTCCACCCATGGCATTATTTTTTCTAAAATTGTTTTGAAAACAAAGCATTGAAGCTAAGTCACTTTTTGTGGACACGTTAGCTAATTTCAGCTGATTTGTTAGTACGATAATTTAGTGGTTTTTTTTTTTAAATGAATTCGTTATCTAGTTAAATGTCGTGTTGACTCGTTTCCCAACAAAAATCAGAGCGAGTTATATTTCCAAAGCATTAGTCAACGCAAGGTTACTGCAAGATCGATAATGTCGTCCAAAAATCAGGATTGTAAACAATAAAATTATCCATCTATCATCAGTGCAAACGCTTTCTACATGCATAATGCGGCCACAGGGCATATGTGTTCACAGTCAAACCTCCCTAAGCCGACCACTGAAAGGACTGATGATGCATGCTCGAGATAAGAGTGTATACCAAAATTTACAAAAAGAATTTTTAAGTTCCGTTAATTATTTGCAAAGTATGTAATTAGGAGTAAAAAAACCGACGAACTTGTATATTAAATGTGCTGTTATTAATCATCCATTCGAGCACTGTTCGTTTGTAGCCTTGTTGTATACTTGTAGCCTTCAGCGAATACCTAAACGTACAGGTAAGAAAGGTATCATCTTTTTGGGAGAAACAGAATGGCTTCATTCTGCATAAAATTAATGAGCAATAACAAATACTCTTTATCCAGTTATTATAAGAATATACACAAAATCCAGAATTAGTAGCATTCTTCAGCGATTTTTTTCCTCCAAATTATTCAAAAAATTTCCGGTAAAAATGAGTGTGGGAAATTATACTAAAAGTTATAATTTCAAAATACATGTATATGCATGCCGGATTATTGTGATAACAATTAAACTATGAATGTATTATTTTATTATGATAAAAATTACCATAATTTCTATAACATACATGAAATTGACATACACACTGTAGTTAACATTCTGTGTGCATATCTAGCATGCAAAATCTAGCTTATGCTTACTCCTGTAGAATTATTGTGAGTATATAACAAATAATGTTCAGCATTTTAAGGTTTGTCCAATGAGAATTTTGAAATTGTAATGATTTTAGATTGCAAACCCAAATTTGTTCTCCCTGCAGCTTAATTCAATTTAGTAACCATGTAAAGTTTTGTAATTCAGAAATCGTGCAGCTTAAGATTGAATAAGGCTTTAATGAAATTCCCATCACCTGTTAACTAATGTCAAGATGGTCTTTTTAAGCGAGATTTCCGTGTAATATAAAAACTATTCTTAAATGAGCGTATAAAGTTAATCAATCATGTTCTAGCTTTTCTGTATCACGAGGTTATAGTCAAAAGTTTAAAAAAATGGTCCAAAAATGCAAGCGAGATATGTATATTATAACGAAGGACGTATTCTAGATAACTAATTCGCCAAAAATAATGGGAAATTTATGTATTTCTATATCAATGCACTTGAAAAGCAAAGGTGGGCTTTGATGTCATACTAGGCCATTATTAATGGGTGGCAATGGCGCCAAAACCAATACAACTTTTAATCTGCTTGATTTTTATTCTGTACGCATAGACAATTAACGAACAGAAGAAAGAAAAGATAGCTGAATGGCTATTGGGTGAAACAGATGCCTCAACTGGAGTTGATTTGATTTGAAACTCTTTAGTTATACATGACTAACGTTTCTTGCTTTAAGTCAAGGCTCTATTTTACGTCAATTGTTGAATATCCTTATCACAAAACTTCTGAAAGTACATGTAGTAAAACGTTTCAAGATCCTTGCCAATTGGACATTTTAAAATGCCCAATTGTCGACAATTTCGAAACTTCTTATAATATCACGATTCGGTTTAACTAAAATATTTTCATTAAAAGAGACTGGCTAAAAAATCAAACTCAGCTCAACTCGTTATCATCTTCAATGTGATAGGATATAATTTTCAGTTGAATTGTCATTATTCATGCTGAATTTTACGAAACTGAATGGTGCTGATTTGCTTCTTATAGGAATTCATTGATTAAAAATATAGAAATGTTTCATCTGCTTTATTAAAACATTGCAGCTAGCCTCTGGATTTTTCCCCATTTTCGTGATGTTCAGATAACCAGTAATTAGCGATTGAAAAATCGAAAGATTGGTAAGATAAAATGCCAAGAAAAAAAAGAGTTTAGATCAAAAATCAACGATAGGATTAATTAGAAGACGATCGTCGTTGTGGATCTGAATGGTCACAATGATCCAATTCATCAAAGCGCACAATCATCCAGAAACAGTACATTTGCTTGTTCAGAAATTGCGAATGACTTTCCAGTGATTAGATAATTGCACTCAGCGGGATGTCTTCAACCCAGATCGAAAAACGATGGAGATGATAACAGGTTGCATCCCTTCTGAAGAAGAAACAATTCCAGGTGTATAATGCATCTTTCAAAGAGCAGAAAAGCAGAAGAAGGAAAAAAAAATCCACCCACTTTCTAGTCGCATTGACTTTCTCTTCATCAAGTTTGTCCTATTACAATGTTAGCAATTCTGGCATTAGCCTGCAGGATGAATGAGATTTGAAGATCCTACCAGAACTCATCACCATGGGTATATATTGCAATATACGCCCCAGAGGTGGCCATCAATTTAAAAGCCACAATTACTTTTGGCCAATGAATGATGGTCTCAATGAATGCATTCAGATTACATTTTGTTAGAACACTAGTAATAGGATGTAAAGCTTATATTCGAAGTAAAATCCATGAAAAAACATGAACCGTATATAATATTTTAATTTTTTTTACATGTGCATAGTGTGTGCTGCCTTCTCGAGGCTATGCAGTGAATTAAATCCTCTTTATTACAATCCTATTGTCAGTTGAATTCACTGTCGTATCTTGGTTAAACTCAAAACTAAGCCATTTACACCACCTATTATGTTAAATACCACTACTGTATAGTTTGATCACGAAAAAGTTCTTTGATACAACCAAACCTGAAATACGAATAAGATAGTGGTAAATGCCAATTTTGCTTCAGGCTAGTTTGATAAAATTCCTGTATCGAACAAAATGTTTTGTACTATTGCTTACTGTACTATTTAGCATGTCAAAATGCACAAAAGATTTCAAATTCTTATTCATTACGCTTTACTTTTCGATAAAAGAAATGTTTAATTGTAATAACGGTTGCACGTTTACAAGATTCATAAGTGTGCTCATGGGTATTTTTTTGTGTTTCAAGATTTCTAAATGATAAAACGAAATCACTCCCTAATCCCATTTTTATTAAATCGTATAGAAAATTAAGTAAAAAGCTTTAAGGAATATTTGAGTTTGTCAGTTTCGATAAATTGATTTGGGTGGTAAGATATATGAATAAAGAGTAAAGATGGTGATGATAACGTAGACCTTTTTGCTTCACTAAGCTAAGGACAGTTTCCTCAGTTTTATGATAAACGATATATCGAGTGTGAATTATAATTGACGAAAATACATAACACGGACCGAATGTTAAAACATTCCAGAATAGACGTGGCATGCTTTCAGATATCTTCCTTCAATTAGCGAAAATTCATATATACATTATTCATTGGATATTTGCAGGTCATTCCTTCGTTCGGTGAAATGAAAAATCGTCCATTATAAAACATGATGTTTTAAAAGCTCACTAGCACAAAAACACTTACGCACATCAGAAAGAATAGCCATCATTTGGATTTTTTTCTTTCAAATGATTAATTTCGGTTCACAAAAGGTGATGTTGAAAGTAAAGCTTTTAGAAAGTACAAAATAAAATGCAAATAGTTGTTGGTCTAATGTAAAATCATCATAACAACAGTATAAGGACTAGCATTTGAAATAATAAATGTACTAAAGTGATAGTACTTGTGTCACATTATGTAAGAAAAATTGAAGGGCTTTTGGATGAACACTTTATATACATGTAGTTCAAAGTTACATGTAACAATGATCCATAAATATCATAAATGATCCATAAATAAATATGATCCATAAATAAATGAAATTTTTTGTTTTTTTATTTCCCAGAATACTCCGGACAGAATAGGACATTTATATAATTATAAAAATAAACATTTTATGAATAGATTCTAATATCTATGACGGGATTCCAAATAGAATAAGTTTCCAATTTTGATTTATTGATTTAAAATTTGTGTTCTAGTAAATCATTTAATGTTTTTTCTATCGTATAATTAATTCAGATACCTTTTTTCCATTTTTAATTAAGCTAACGAACATGTATATGGAAATGAGTTTATGACAAAACAACCAATTCTTGCATGACAAAACAACCAATTCTTGCATAACCAATAGATCATTCATCTGTGTCTTCAGCGTATTTTTTTAATATCACAAGAAGCACAATACGCCATGCAGTTGGTTGATGGATTTCATTCGTATAGAAAAGAAATCCTGTCCGTGTCAGAAAACCAAAACATTTAAAATTAATTGCTCTGTACTAAAATTATAGCAATTTGTCAGGTATGTAAATCCTTCTTCTCAAATCGACCTCTACGATTATCATTTTTTTAAAAATACAAATGACCAAGTTGATTGTAAATATGTTCAGGATCTAACATCCATCTCCTTCAAAATATATCCTCCCACCAAAGTAAGACAAACCCTCATAATTTCAGGCTATGTGTCTTGATCATCATTTTCTTCGAAATAAAAAAACACAATTCACTCTTGAGACGTAATTAAGAAAAAATCATCGTAAAGCCACTTTTTTTTTGCAACAACAAAAAAATGATATACATACATGTACATATGTATAAATGCACATATACATTAGTATATATATATCATAGAAAAATACGAGTTAAGTTATAATGGGAGTTTCTAAGACAGCGGGTGGCCTAAAGTTCTATTTAAATTTAAATAAATTTCTAGCCCAGGAACTAAACGAAAACCTTTCCGACCTAACACTAAATAAAACGCTGATTTCATTGCTAAAATGCTATTTTCTACACAACCTCCAACCAAAAGGTTTGCCAGTTCATGACTCTCCTGAACATGTTTCGTAACCCTGCCATCTATAACCTTTGAGGTTTTGAACTCTACACCTAATAAACCTTCATCTGGCACATATAACCAATTTCCACCCACACTTCAATGCTATAAAAGATTCAACGCCCTTTCATGACAACAGATGCATTTACCAACGGATATTGCGAGCATGACTATTGATATTATAAAAAACTAATCAAACCGATGCATTAATAATAATCCTTTGTAAACCAAATCTTAGCTGTTATTAAACTCTATAGTGTGGTACCATGTGCTGCTGATGTTATGCATGGAGTTACTTGTATAACGGTCAAACTAAGGCTTGCTGGAGTTAATGTAAAGAAGTTTAAAAGGACGACCTAAATATATATAGCAAAGGCGACATACAGTACATTGATAAGTCATATTTAATGTCCAATCATAATACAGAGACCCAATATCAGACTATGGTCAGCTTGTTTTGTAAACGTGTTATCTAGGGAGAGAGGGCAGTGGGTCACCGATGAAAACAACATTATTCGGCTAAGTCCTATCAAAAATCCCTTACTTAAAAAATGCAACAATATATATGATGTAGTAATCAAACGTGTTAGTTAATTATTTCAAAACCCATTTGAATATGACATTTGTAGGCTTTTCGAAGATAAATAGCATTACATAAATTATGCATTAATTATTGGTCTATCTGATATTTAGGTATGCAACTATAAAATTCCATCACAGCCTTACTTCAAATAGCTGCATCTTTAAACTACAAGTAAATGGAAAGCTACACTCCAAATCTATCATGTTTCAGAAAGGAAGCAATGTTCACACAGTACTATCCAAATTACTAGCTTTACAGAAAAAAAAATGCATTGGACAGCCATAGATTAAGTTTATTTTTAAAATAACCCCAGTTTTCAACTTGATATTACCCATGAATAATTCCTCGATCATCCTATAAGGAATTTTGGATTGTGGAATGGGTAGGGAATAAGATATGGGAAGCTCCTGTCCTGCAGGGTTTTAGGGTACAATTGCACCTGTAATGTAAAGAATGCATACAAGCAAATCACAGAACATCTATTGTATACCCTCTTTCATTATGAACATGAGGACCTACCCAATCCCTGTGAGTTCTGTTTTTATAGCTGCTAGGCGTTGATTAATGATTACTTTAATTGTAATTTTGCCCATTGATTTTTGCTATTCTAAAGGCCAACAATGCCTTGATATTCCCAAGTTTAACCAGCTTATTGTTGCCTATTCATCCTCAATGAAAATGCGGTTTTCTTTAATCGTTAATTGTTCTACATCTATTGATTCATATGTGCGCTCGAATTTATTTCTAATTACAAAGTTAATGTTCAATTAGTCATCACTGCCTGAAATAATTGATGTGCGATGGACAGCCCACTTGTCTAAGAAGAAACTGTTTGCAATTTTTTTAAATTAGCCAATTGTAAAGATGGTGAGATATTGGCTTAATTTCGTCGATTACCAATTGATGTATTGTCCAAAGTCAGATAGGGATTTCAAGATGACAGACAGATAATCATGAGGCGTGAACGCCAAATAAAAAGCCTCCTTTGTCTTCGAGAATTGGTTATTTTTTTCTAAACTGTCATCCTTCCAATGAAACATGGGTGGAGATTAATAGCTGCACACCTTTATAGGATAATCGTTTTGTATTAACTTGATTATTGACTGCTCCTTGAACCCCAGCATCATTATGCTCAGATTTAATGCAGAAGAAGAATGAGTTGTAATGTTAATTGATGGTAATATGTTTCATAAAGTCATTAAATATGAAATTGAAAAAATGCTAGCTCGATTTTACATAGGAAATGTAGTGTGGTAAATATACTGCTCTTTCAAATCAGGCAATATGCAGTAGACTAGAACAAATTGACTAAAAAGTAGTAACACTATCAATACAACATATTATAAGTACGTTATAAATGTATCAGTTTTATAAACTGCGATCAGATAACGATAATTTAAATGTTATCTGTTATTACACGACCAACTACTAAAAGTGTACAAAGAAAATCCCACATTACATGTACAATGTGTATATGCATACTTTCGCACGCATTTTCATTATACACCAGGTATCTTAATATGTATTGAGAACACAGAAATAATTATATTTTCCCACTAAACACCCTTATCATAAACATCAAATAGCTGTGTAAAATCTTAAAGCTTAGCAAAAATTTGCGAAGCAAATCAACATTTATAATATATAAATGTATTACTATGTTGCAAATGCCCTTGGTGCCAATTTTCAAGGCAGTTTACTTTTTTTCTGTTTTAGCTTCATCTGTTTACCAATAATGGATCTAATTGATATCTATGGAATTATCTTAGTTTTTTATTAAGATTCATGTGCTATTCAACCAAACAGAACGATACGATAAATAACAGCCTATATATTGACACAAACCCCGACTATTTAGTGTAGCCATTGTTATTAAACTGGAGATAATGATTGTTTTTTTTGGGAACAACTATAAAAAGGTATCAATGTCCATTCGTCAGCTTTTCATATACATGTAATATGGTAGAAAATTTTATACTGAAAATTTTCTAATTCCTGAATATCCCCATCTCAAAATTTGTCATAGGTCCCTATCTCGTGAATTTGAACATTTGAAATCAAATGATTCAAAAGGTTTTAACTATAGAATTACACAAAGATCTTCATTACAAACTTCAAAAAATCTCTGCAAACATAGCATCGATACTACAAACCTATGTTAAGGCTACTAACAGCTATCGATATAATTAGACTCGAAGGTCGTCATGTAAAATAATACTCCACAATAAATCTTAATTAACATTACGAGGAAGATATGATGAATGAGGTGTACATGTGTACACATAATACGTCTTTTAAATACTCTGAAACTGTGGCGAGAAATTTTTCTAATAATAGGATATGCACGCATAAACCCTCCCTAATAAATTTCACAAATCACTTTTTATTACCGCCAATTAAGTTCAAATTCAGAAATCAAAGAATGCCAAATTAAAAGGAGGTTCGACCAGCCTGTTAAACCCAAGTCCTTAGGGTGAAAAAAAAGGATATTTACGGTGAGCAGAATACTTGATTTAGCCATCAAGGGCTGTGGTTCGAACCAGGAATACACTTGTATAAATTTGGTGAAAACTATGTCACGATACGTGATTACAGGGTGAGTTATTGTGACAGTGATGCAACTGAAAGGATATCTGAAACGATTTCAGTGACGTAAAAAGTCGAGTAAAAACAATTCAAGGCTACAGCTTTAAAGCAACAAAAAACTGGGGGGTTAAAAGGGTTGAGGCTTTTCCCAAATCACTCAATTTAAAACTCATAATGTAACATTTAAAATTCTTGACAAGTTGGATCTTTGAGATCAAGCAGGTAGTTAGCTTAAAGCCAAAAACGTGGCCATGACAAAACCCACTTTTTTATTTAATGGCATTTTGTAATGAAAATATAAAAATTTTAAATAAATGTTCATGCTAATCTTGTGCATCTAAAATTCTTCTTATAATATAGGTTTACGAGTGGAGACAGTTTACGATGTAAAACTACGCCTATCTATTCGCCATATCCAAAATAATTTCCCAATAAATTATTGTACAAGTACACTGGCAAAGTTTTTGAAATTGGTATAGATGGCTGATATACTTTACCGTCTATATGGCCACTATCCTTGATAAATTTATGTATTTCCTATAAACAAATAGCCAGTTTTGCCAATGTATTCAGAAGTCAGCGTCATTTCCTGGTTTCATTAAGATCAAGAGTACGATTATGAACCTGCTAGTTTTTTACTTATAAAACTGAAAGTTATGTCCAATTAAAAAAAAACAAGAAGATAAGGAAGTGATGTTTTGCGTATAAAATTAAATTAATCCAACGATCCTATTTTCCTTTTTTTCCCTGAGATTATATGCTAATGAAGCTCTAATTGTCGTTTTATTATACACAGAAGTTAACGGCTGAAAAATCTTCCTTATTGTTTAAATATAATTCTTTCAAACTTATGAAATTAAGCGAATTTTTTGCTCATTAACAGTTGCTCGTAATTTGGTCATTTTATGTTTCCCATCGAAATAGGACATCTTTATGGTAAGCATATATAGTCAGTAATATAATTGGTAGTATAAAATAGCTAAAAAAAAACGGTAGTTAGTGCTAAAGGGTACTCCGCTAGCTAATCAGGGATGCCCAAACGTAGCTTTGAAAATATATATTTCAAAGACTAAAATTATGTACAACTTAAAGGAAAAACAATTTTTATGGCATTGCTTCTATTCCATAATTAAACTTTGCAAATGCTTGTACTGATGCAGTACCATTTAGTTTATCCATGACCGTATGATGCAAACATGTTACAAGTTTAATGGTAATGCTGAACTGCAAGGATCCTAAATTATTGTTATATGAAAACTTTTCCAAGAACTTTGATCTCTACCTCAACATATAAGAGCCAAAGTTGAATATACCGATGAATCTGGCAGTTGTACATATACATGTAGGAGCCTACAGTTTTATGCGTTTTTACATGTAGACTACAAGTTAAAATGTGTATGCATAGTATTTCATGGAAACTCCTTACTTTTTGGTCTTTCGTATAAATATTTTTTCCCTTCTATATGGGGTTTCACAGCAGCAACAGCAGCAAACAACCAAATCGTGTTTGGCATTTCAATTACTGGTTCGCAAACGACAAACAGCTTTTCTGCCCATTATGCAGAAAATTATTCGGCATTTTAAAATGTAAACAAAATTTAAAGAAGCAATACCTTTTGGTATTTTAAAAAATGCACAAAAAAACTCAACTAATGACTACTGGTTTTAAGCTCTCACCAAAGGAATCTTCCCAAGAAATGAATGCACATGTAGTTAACAAATACCTTCACATAGAAGTGTCGGGGAGGTCCAAGTTAGCGGCAAAAAAACCTTAAAAATTCCCTTTTAAATTTACAGCCCCTCCACCAGGTAGCACGATCGCGCAAGATATTCCCACACCTTTTTCATTTGGGGGTACCATATAACTATGCAAATTCAGACTAAGCTATATATCCCTGCATTGATTTTTATTTGCAACATATCGTATCTCCCGTCGAGAAAACAAATGCGAAAGTTTCTCAGCCAAGGTTAGTGTTAAATTATAGATTAATAAGCCTAGGGGGAAGCAAAGGCTTGATCCTGCCATGGTTTTGGTCAGATGTCCATCACTTAAGTCGGTCCAATTTGGATTCAAACCACAATTCTTAAGGCTATACGATTATAGCTTGGGCAATCCGCGTCTCTAAATGTGTCCAGAAAAACGTGGACGGAAAATGTGGGCAGAAGATTACCGGTCGATTTCGATGGGCGTCGACCTAATACATGTATATATAGGCGCTTAACTCGGAATTTTCAATGTTTTCCACTTTTTTGTATTAAAAATGCGAATAATGTCGTTAAATTTTGGCGAACGAAATCAGACCACTACTGGGGTTGAATCAATTACCACTGATAGGCAGGTCAAGAAAAAGGTTTTGATAATAACATGGTAGGCATCGAAATTGAGTGGGCTTGTTGGAAAATTAGCATTTTCTAGATGGATGTGTGTGCTGCGTGATTAACAAATTACACAATAAAAACCCTATTTCAGAATTACCGGAATCATTTTCTTCCCTGATCTAGCATGATGAAGGCCATCAATGGTGTTTTTAATATCATTTCTCGCAATTACGATTGCTTGTATATTAACTACATTATTTTGGGGTTATAACCCCGTGAAGAAACGTATTTCCATATATTAAGTCTAAGAATGCCAAATTAGTTTTAAGATTTTTAAATCGGATAAATTGGACAAAAATCTCAGATGATTAAGTTGTATCAGGTTAGAATGTTTACTATGAGTCGAGTTCAACCTGCTAAAAGTGACCACCCAATGAATTTACAAAATTTGTCACTGTATACAGGTGGTAACTATATACAGAGAAATTTTATTATCGAAGGAAATGTGTTGCACGAAAAGCATTTTATGGAAAGTGGACATCACAAGGAGGTGGGCACTATACCAGGTTTTACTGTGAATGCCTACATGTATTGTTACTCTTTAAAACGTACATGATGCTTCAACTAAGAAATAGATTTAAAACACAACAATAAAAATGATTGTTTCTGCAAGCATTATAATTTACGAAATTTTAAACTTTTGGTGAATTAATGTACAATTCTTAGCAATTGAACAATTTCAGTTAAAATCAATGAAAGCTAGCTTACATATATAAGTAGAGCCAGCGAACATTATATTGAAACAACATCTTTTCAAATAAGTAAATTTGAAATAATGTAATTACTGCATAAAGTCGCACTCTCAACTCATAAATGAAGATCAGAATTTGGCAAAATTAAATTAGAAAAAATCCCTATTTTCGAAAAAGAATCCATAAGTTAGTCGGCCTTCTCATCATATCATTGAACTCGTTTGAACTCATTCAAAACACAGATTTAACAGAAAACTGCAATTTCTGAGCAATGACCTAAAGCAAGTTCAAGGTAATTTTTATGAGGACAGCGAGCTTTATCTATGCTCATCTTGCAATAACAATATACTTTATTTTTATTATTATAGGATTTAAATCATTTAGGATAACTACAAACTGTCAAGCACAGCTACAAAAAGGTGGCTTACAGAAACTGTTTAAAATACATTTTCAAGAAGCTGTTGTAGATAATACCAAACTGGTTTCCTATATTACTGCTGATTTTGGTAAAGAAAATAGCTCCCGTAATTTTTTTTTGTTATATATAGTCTGTGAAACTTAATATTAAAACTAGACTTATTAAATTCAGTGTGTATACAACATTTTGATAGTTGCTCAACCTGATGGAGCAATAATAAAATATTTTCAGTCAAATCCAAATTAACATGTCACGCAAAATTCGCAACATTCTTCTTTGACATAAAACATTAGAAAACAGAAATTTCATTATGAAGTTATTCTGTATAATTTTAACGATATAATATACTCGCCTTTCACATGTCAGCGCTATAAGTCCAAAAAAGATAAGGCAAAAAAAATTTGAAATACCAATATACAGCTTTCAAGAAAAATAAAACCTATGCAGGTGCATTAGTAATGCCAACCAAAGCAATATACATATGCAGGATACTTTATTGCTTACATTTGCAATTACTGCAAAATCATGGTCAAAACAATCATGCTTGTATATTTGAGGTCAGCTGTTACAATTTCAGATGTGTTTTAATAATACGCCGGCATGCAGAGATACCTCAAAGTTGGAAACAGAAACGCAGAAAAACTGGATTTTCAACTTGTACAAGATTTATTAAATAATTTCACGAAAAGTTGATTCCAGGGACTAATAGGCACTTTAATGCACTGGTGTATTCATAAAGCGATAGTCTATACTTAAAAGTTGACATTTCGAATAAATAAAGTGCTATACCAGACAAGCAAGTTTATGCCCTCCCATAACTACACGAATAATAGAAAAAAATACCCTATCAAATTTCGATAAATCCACCAAAAAATGTCGGAATCTATCCCGTACCAAGAATACATTGTTTTCAATTTCTTGAAAATTCACATTAGACATGGCGTAAACTATGCCACCGTTAGTGTGGGAAAATAATAAGAAAAATAAGGAAATATTATTTACGATGGACATCTACAAACATGTTTCGAAATCAACTCAAAACCAAAATGTTTCAAGGACACAGTTGCAAATTCTGCTTTTTATATGAAAATGTTTTGTTTATTTTAACACGACTGTAAGCTGGCTCCCCATGTTGTCTATTTTTTTTTTCAGCAAAGGTACAATGTAGTTCTACCCAGAGTGCAAAATCATGGCATGTACCATCTGAATACCAGGCAATGGTATGTTATCCGATAATTGCTTATCACTGCAAAAAGAAGAAGAGTGCTGTGTACAAGACAAGCTAAAGTGGATCTTCGTTTTGTTGTGCTAACTTTATACTTCAACATAAATAATAAATTCTAACAATAAAAGTCAGAAGAAGTACGCATGAAGAAGGAGAAAGAATATTAACTTAGCATGAGGGCTACTAAGTTATAAGCTACTAGATATCAAGATTAAATAAAATTTTAAAAATGCTTCCTTGCATGAAACTACCCTAAATTCCAATGTCTTAAATCCTTTTTTGTGGCTACATTGGAATAGACTTTTCCTGTCCAGGCATGCTGGTATTATAATCACATGATCCCATTGAATTTACGAGCAGTTGTTTAGGTGGACATTTTGAACGTGACGTCATTTTAGCAGTTGTTTTCTACACCAGTCATAAATATGCAATAAAAATCACATGTCTCTGAATCATGCCAGTTTTCCAACCAAATTGTTATAAACATCCTTTTACAGATTTTATTCATTAGTGATTAACTTCACGTACGGGTTTGACAAAACTAACTTAAATATGCATGAATATTTTGACTTAAACTAAATTTGGGATGTTCAAAACAAATTTATTATGTAGATTAGACCAAAGTGGAACACGTGCTCTAATTTGAATGAACAAGTTTAGAAATTTAAATCCTTTTCTAGCTTTTACCCTGCAGATGCAAATTACATTTTAAATGTTGAAATATTTTCGAGATATACATGTACATGTGTATTTGCCACCGTTGAATGCAAGCAAATTCAAAATTAATTGCAACATTTCCATTTATCATTTTATTATGAAGATATGACACGACCAGTATTCATTTTATACACATGTAGTCATGTTAATGAAAAGCTTACAGACAGTTGGCAAAGACTAAACTTTGTCATAATGGATTACATTTTATGCAAAATATACTTTTAAATATACTGCATTTAAAATGCCAAATAATTTCATTGATGAGGTATTCATATAACGACATATCTCTTCCTGGTCATTCGTAAATTTGAAATAATGCAATACGCAAAGCCCACTAAAGCAGACTCCAAAAATAGATTAATAGCAAAATTCTTAAAGAATAACTTTAATATGAGGAGATGCAAATGTGCTTCCTGAATGGTAAATCCACAGGTGGAGTGCACCAGAGCTATGCATTTTTGTGCCACCCCTTCAGGGCTATTTCATTCTTTTCAGGGAACAACATGATGACTTCCATTGAAAGTTGAAGGTAGGTGGATTCCAAGAGAGTGATTCTTGCGTTTTTATGATGACAACAATACATTTTCTAGGCCAGGTAATGAAAGATGCTCAAAAATGTCTTTGCAATGAGTCAATAGATCTTCCTTGCCTATAGAGTTCACTGCCACTTAAGATGCGTGGCCTATTCTGGTACAGAAATTGCAGGCCTGCAGTTAAAGGATTTCACTCCATTGAAATCAAGATGAACAGCCATCAAATTCAATAGAATTTTTTTTTTTCAATAAAATGAAAAATACCATTTTGCAAAGTAAAGATATTGGTTTTTAATAAATTTGGATAAAAGGCATGAAACATGCGCATCACAAATCGTGGATTAGTCCAGACGACTATAGTGAGTGAAATCATTCAAAAAAACTTACATAAGATGAAATGGGGCGTGCTTAAGACGATTATTATGACCCGAAAATTGTAAGAAACGACATTCCACGAACACACAATTATTATAGACGTATATTACTATACGTTGACAATAGCCGGTGAACTATCGACCTAACATATAATTGAAAACTTGAAACCAAAATAAAGAATAAAAAATCTTACTTTTAAATTAAAAACACCATTGATAGATGACCAAAGAATAGCACATAATCAATACTCGATCCTAATAAGTCTGAAAAAAATATGAATTATTATTAAGATGTGGTTCACTTCATCCACAAGATTTAGGGCAAATAACATAATAGAAAAGTGTAAATGGCTAATATCCCCAAAACTTACAGAGTATAATTATTTTATAACACATGGATATAAAAACAAAATGATTTTAAATTTCTCAACCATTTACTGTGCAGATTTCGCCCAATTTTTTAATTAATTTCCGATACATACACTATAACTGGCTATATTTTGTATGTTTAGTACATTGTGTTCGAAAATATTGGTGCTTAATATATGTAATAAACTTGTAGTCTTCTGCCTTTCTTTTAAAAAAGTTTTTTATGATTAAAATTGGAAAGAAAATTTATCTACTCGTTAATTTAAGAAACAACAATATTTCATACAACAAATTGGTTCACTGCAATCCGAGTTTAATTAGCATTGAGGACCGTTAGCATACACCACAACTGGCACTATTTTGAAATATCACTTCCGGACATCCTCACTGTTAGTGAAAGCATTAGTAACTAGCAATTACAATTTTTTTCCATCAACAAAATAGCAATAAATTCGCAGTTCCAAAACATAATAAACCATATTTTATGAGCATATCTCGAAAGCATTATTATGTTCCAGCGAAATTCAAACCGCTAGCAGAATGTTGATCAATGTGCAAGGTTACACTCTCCATTTGTTTTTCACGAAGTCGAGGAAGGATTATGAGAAATTATCGAGGAATAAATTCATATACACGTTGTATTACACGCTTGCTTTGAATCGCGATAGATATAAAGCTTGGCCAAAATTGAGACCTCCAAAATGTGCTCTGGGAACTAGAAAAGACATTTAAAAAACCAGTTTGCATGCTAAGAGCTTGAACCCAATAAAATGAGCTAGTATATGGTTATGTCTTGCAAGGGAAGATAATAAAATTAAAACGTGTAATAAAGAATTGCAATCAGCTTTCTGGAAACGCACAAATTAACGCGTAAGATTGTGGGTTAGGTTTGCCATATTGTAAATCAGTATGTTGTTTTTTTTTTCCCGTAAACTCTGTGTCGAGACCAAGGGTTATATGGTTCCTGGGGTGCCAGTGACGCCAGAAAACTTGAGTTTAAATCTTTACTGATTGGACAATGGGTGAGAAAAGCAAAAGCTTCCCTTAACACTCTATGGTACGACCAGTAATCAATTGTTTGTGGGATGCTTAAAGCCAGCAAGAACAAAATGCAAATGAGTTGTTAGCAGGTAGTCGAACATGCGACTAGAGCTGACCTACTTTGGTCAAGAAATAACAATTTTCCGCTCGGTTGCACCGGGTTTGTCAAAAATAGTCCGATCAGAGAGACAAGGCAAACCTGAATGGGTTGGCAGATTTACATTTAATGGATTTAGGGAGTGGTTGGAAAGGCACGAGGAGAAATTGGGGGTTGTTCAATGGTGTATACCTGAGATTAATTAAAAAACTGAACGGAGAAAGGTAGGATGAGGTGGGGGTGGGGGGAGAAAAAGCTTGTAATTCGCAATAACAGGGCTTGAAGGGATAGAAAGGTGAGAGGACTTCAGACCCTCTGGACGTTTCGTCAGAACATGAAAGGCCAATTGCTTCATCAATAAATTCAGCGTGGAAAGGTGACTAATAAAGATACCGACTTAAGGAACCACTTTGAGGCCAAGTTAAGGCCAAAGTTGAAGTTGAAAAATGGGTTAAGATGCATCATGCTAATGGAGGATTTTCACAAGCCTTACTGCGCATGCTCAGTGGGGCTAAGGGGACGATATTGTGTCCACTAGAGGTGCCACGGGTCATTGTCCAACTCGGAGGAGTTTGACAATGTCTACTGCACATGCTCAGTGGGGCTAAGGGGACGATATTGTGTCCACTAAAGGCGCCACGAGTCATTGTCAAACTCCTCCATAGTCAAATAAGTTACTCTGTCGACATTGTCGTCGTATATAAATTTCAGTTTATATATTGCATGCTTATTATCAAGACTGATACATTTACAGACTGTTTTAAGTCTACAGAGTCTACTGATATAACCAAATTGAATTTACAAATCCATAGAAACATTAAAGTGCTACATCAGGTACAGCATTTCAATCTATCCAAAATTGGTTTGCAAATCATCAGCTGATATTTTGAGCCTAGATTCAACATAAAATTTCTGAACCACATGGATTAATTTAAACTTTTATTTTGAAAAGTTTCGAGCAAGATACGGTACTTAAGATAAAGGTTGTTATTCAATAAAGGTTGTCATATAACACTGGAATAACTCAAATCAAATTGAATGCAGGAATTGGCAATCCTTTTGTATAATTAATATTTAATTTAAAGTATTTACAAATATTATTTCTTTTGAAGCTCAAAACTAAATAATTTCTAGATTAAAACTGTCCTCAAAAAATTGTGGGGTGATTTTGTAATGTGGGAGTCAAGTATTTAAAAAAATGTGAGAATCTAAATGATGACCAGAAAAATAGGTTAGAAAATTTCATAAAAACCTGTACAGGTGAAAGTTGAAATTGAAAAGGGTGTAAGATATACCACGGAGTTCAAATATATAGACTACATTGGACATTTAGAGCCTAAATTCCAAAGACATTTCATATGTGGGAGTTTAGCCTACTAAAATGTACATGTTGTTGTAGATTCAAGTTTGTGGTTTAATAAAACTCCAAAAAAAAATTTAAGAAAAAATATTCGAAATTTCTTTTTATAAAAATGCTTACTAATTATAAGTTGCATTAAAAAAGTTTTGTAATTATATGTAAATGGTGTTTTGAATATATCATACACATTGCTTTTCACTTTTGAAACAATGCAATTTCCAACTTTTAACTGCTTCTAGAAAATAAAAAAAACTTAACAAAAACTCGTTAACAGAAAAATTATAAAAAACACGCCTTACTAATTCCGGTTTAAAAACAAAAAGCACGGATCACTTAACAAATGTTAATCTATTCCAACATTCTGAATGCCATTAAATTTCAAGTACAAGATTTGTCTAAACTGCCAATTTATTTTCATAAAAAGATTTCTTTTCCATTTATGTTTGATTTTTTATAAATGATGTTTAAAAGTATTGAGTTTTCAACTGAACAACTCCCAATTTTCCAATAAATAAGCTAAGAAGAAGAAAACTCGAAATGATAATTTCAAAGAGCAATTATAAAAATATAAAGTGAAAGTAGTGCAGGGTGATACTCATAAACGAAAAAAAAGCTGCAGAACTTTAGTATATAATGATAAAGAAAAACATGTTTCCTCACAAATCTACGTGCTAAAAGCAATTAGCCTACATATTAAATGAATATTTAATTAAGTATCGTACCTGAGATACATGCGAGATAATCTAAATACGGTAAAAATATAGTAAGCATAATTCCTAAAAAAAACTATATATATATTTGAAAATTTTATTGCGTTTTAGATAGTGACTTTAGAACCGGCTTGAGATTCTCTCCATGCATATTTATTGCTACAGTGTATATGCATGCACTTTTTTACACAAAGGACTTAATAGAATGATGCAAATTTTCACCTCTAAAAATAATTTTTTTTAAAAATTGACAATTCTTCCTAAAGCAATTTTTAAACCTCATAAATTATAAAATAATGACGAACAATTAATATCAATTTATCAGCATAACTTACGTAGTTTTCGCTGCTTTAATTATATTAAGTATAGAATACAAAGTTGCTTATCATAGTTTATTAATATTAAAATTATGGGGCAAAGAAAAAAGCGAACACTAAAAACTACATTGCCGATAAGCTGCTAAAAGGCATTTGTATTTTCTCTCCAAGAGCAGTAATAAAAAAATAGTTTATTATAGACCTAAATACATTTCAAAGGGATGCGGCCATTGCCTAAATTGATTCAGTTGTTTAATCCAAAATATGCTCGTAGTTATAACGACATCAGCCTGGTTTATATATTTGCGACTGCAACTATTCTCACCTTAACTTGTGGTAAGGAATGTTAATATTGCAGGGAAGATTCAACCTTAAGGAAACCCATAACCTATTATTATGTTGTTAAAAACTGCAATCGTCTTCAGCCCTAGAAGGTAAATGGGAGAGGTTCACTAGATAAGCGAAAATAAAAAGCACCGAGTCATCTGCGAGCAACTTAATATTCCGAGCAAGTTCCTCTAAGCATTATTTTAGCCAATAACGAAATTCATTAGATGAAAAAATGAATTAGTCATAATTTCCATTCTGCCAAACACGCAAATGCTTAAAAGGGCCATGAAAACACGTTTCAATCGGTGTGCATGTAGCAATATGCGGCTAACAGTCATTTAAAAGCATCATGTGTTTTTGTTCACCACTGACCCTGAAAGGCTCGGGTCAACAATGGTAATGTGGTCGAGAAATTAAAGGAATACTAATGGTCACATGTAAGTAACACATAATGCCTGGACAAAAGTTGTCACCACTTTCAATAAGTCGAAATGAAGTCATACGAGGAAACAAAAACCAGGGAAATGGCAAATAGAATTTTGAATTTACAATGAGTTACATCTGTCACAGGAATTGTGGTTTTAAAGTGACCAGTGTCATTGTACAGTAGTGATAAAGAAACAAGGAAATACGAGTAACCGTTACATAATTGTCAACATAGTGTTGGTTGATCGATGCATTATAAGATAATGATGATCTTACAAGATTTTGTTAGTACGAGACATTGTTTCCTAAATAAGTAACGTTTCCCATTTTTTGCTCACATCGAATATATCTTATCTCCATCCAATTATTTGCAATATATATGGTAAAAAAATTCTGTTTGCATAAGCAATGCATCCACAGCATTTTTTTTTCACCTAAATGAGCAAAGTTTTCATTTGAAATCGTGACTTATATCAGTAGCCAAACGTGCTTCATTACCTAAACCACGTGAAACACGTAGGATTTTTAGGCTGAGAGGGGCCTGGATAGCCTAAACGGGAATGATGCATCCCGACATTGTGGGAACGAATGCTATTTCAAGTTTTCAGCCGTTTGAAATCCTCGACCTACACCCTTTTCCATCCACTTTCTAACAGACAGAAAGGTTAGTCGAGTTTTTCGGTTCATTGCCAATTCAAATATGTATGAAAAAGTTCTCATGAAGGTAAACATTTTTTTTTTTGCAAATGCACAAATGCTCTTAAGGCTAGTTTTTTTTTTCAATTGCTCGTTTTTGAACATCATTGTCGTGAGTTGTCTTATTTGTGGATTGCAGTAATTATTCATGAAAAACAATGAAAATATTTCACGTATTTTAACGGCTGTCATTCGGGTTACAAAATGGCAAATAAACGGCCTACTTTTATACGGTTTTTATGTTTTCGACACTTTTTAGATTTTCAATGCCAGTTAGTGTAAAAAGGCCTTCGAGACAACGTGAATTAATTCTAACATTTTCGTGGTGCAAAACGCTCAACACATTAGGAAATGTAATTCTTCTTGTTCATATACAATTTTTAATTGTAGAAATTTAACATTATATATACCTAGTGTTACGAATTTGTACTGTCATAATCAACTTTAAAATACATGTAGGTTGTCAGCTTGTTTTCTAATTTAAGAAAAATTGAAACTAACAAACTACTTCCAGTATATAAAGGGCAATTTACAAAAAGCACTTTTGAAGTGAATATTTTGACAGAAATTAAATATGATTAAAGGATCTGTAATTCTATGTCATATCTGTTAATTTCGTTAAGTTGTTGCGCTATATTATAATTTGAAAATATTGCTCAAGTTAAATTAGGCATTGGATTAAACCTTTATAAGTACAGTATAACCTACGTGTCTGCATTTCAAAAGTGCCTTACAGTAAATCATTTTTGGATGTATGGGTGGTCGTGCCATACTAATTATAAATTGGGTTCATGCATACATGTACATGTAGGTGCTACGCAATAAGATATGACAAGCAGCTTTGCAGGCTTTTGAGGAGGTGTTCAGGGTTGAAACCGCCATTTTCACATTTAATCATCTTTTCCCCCAATTGGATTAGATCGCGATTGGCGCCTGAACATTATTAGTTATCAATCCCTTTTCAATCACCCAAATAGCAGTGGCCATGCAACTTCAGTCTATAAGTCATATTATCAGCTTTACTTAAAACAGAACGGCAAAATGGGAGGACACATTTGACAGATTCAAGGATTTATTAAAATAGATTGCATATAAAATGTATGCAACTTTCCCTCCCAGGTTTAAGGTGTACTCAAGGGACAATCTGCATATTGCAATCGATCGTGGTCAGATACTGAACACTGATTTGCAAATAAGTCGTGGGTGGAAAAGGGGTGAAAAGATCAAGACGCCCCCAAATCAATGCCTGTTGCATGAAGGTGTGCAAGACATTCGTGTATACAGCGAAAGTATAAAAGATAAAAGAAATATGCATTTTTATTCACTATATCCTACTAGACTGTAGTTCTGTGTTCATGTGCATGCATACTTTAAAGATTACCGTTTAAAAGATTAGTGTGTATTTTGATTACATAAGTATTAGCAAGGTGGCAATGCCATCAACACATTATATGATGTACATGTAGTGATCACTGAAACAAAATGAAAAATCAAGTCTCATAGAGAAAAACAATGAGATTAATGAGATTATGGGACCTGTTAATTAGACTAGTGAGATCAGACTATAATCAAAATTTTATTCTATGGGACTCTGCTGCATGATAACCTACTATTATGAAATCCTTATACTGTAATAAGAAGATTAATTCTAAGACCTTCTTCTCACCAACGTTGATGTAGATCAACTGATGTGGATCAAGAAAACTTTTCGTGTTAAGTCACACCGCAGAACTCGGTTAAACTGGTCACATGACCTATTGTATACAGGGCACAGTATACTAGGGCATGTGACCAGTTTAACTGAGTTCTGCGGTGTGAATTAACACGCAAAAGTTTTCTTTAAAATCAGTTCTACATCAACGTTAGTGTGAATCAGGTGTTATAATTTTCAAATGTGATCACAATGGGATGTCCATAGACTTACTAGAATGGGTCTCATACAATGAGATGGTAGCAGCAATAGCTTTTCAAAGTCTATATTGTTTAAATTATGTAAAAGTAATGCATGAAAATTTAAGTATTTCCTGGCTACCCTATAATAGATCGCCCTTAGTGCCATCATGGAGCGTTTTCTTCCCAATAATGAGACAATAATAAGCCAGAGCAGTTGGATGACCTGATCATAAAGGGGTCATCAAAGATTCTGGCTTCATAATGGAGGGACGTGGGCGACATTATGTATTATATAATGATATTCATAGAGCTTCTAATCAATAGCATCTTTGAATTTTGATGGTAGCCTTTTATTTCAGCATTAATAACGAGTCCATAGAAATGGTATTATTACCGGTTATTGTACAAAAAATTCTAAGGTCAGATGAGGGTGAATTAATTCGCTTAAAAAAATGAAAACAGCACGTGCAATTTTCCGGTATAAAAACCTGTGGAAAATTGGACTGACGACCACAATTTCTAAATTAATGGACTTTGAAATTCCCTAATTCACACAAAGCCTTGACTTCTACATAATGAAGGCTCGCTGCACGCAGGCGCTTCAATTTAACGCATTTTATGAAATTATTACTTTTTTGTTAATCTTTTTTTGAAAACTTATTACAGCGATGAATTCGCACTTTCCTCCACATAGTTTTAATGTACTACACCTTTTTCTTAAAAAAAAAACACCTCCTAATGAAAACATAAAACCAGATGAAGTTTACGTAATATCAAACAAAACCGCATCTATATATGAGGCGAAAACTGCTTATTTCGCCGCCTCTCAATTAACCTAGTGATTTAATTAAATCCACTAAGGCAACAATAAACCCCTGGCTGGGTCCGATAGCATGGATCTCCCTCCTTCTGCTGGATACCGCCAATTTAAAAAAAAATCAGGTTATACCGTTGAATAAAAAACAACAATTAAGACATGATTGTATTATGAAGGCAAATTTAATACCTCCCACTGACGCCTCATTGTCACGCTCGGAAAATAAGTTTCACTTTTGGGGGTGAGAAGATGCAAGATGAAAAAATAATTAAAACACGCCGTGTTACGATTAAGGTTAAATGGACCTAAATAGATTTAGCCTATATAGAGAATGCCTCCACAATTGAATAAAACAAAAGAAAAGGTATCCACACGTGTTTAATCTTTTGATATACGAGGAGTAGATGGTATAAGACTAGAAAAGATGATACCTTCCTAAATTTACAAGTAACGATTATGTAAAAAACGTATATATCTTCTACCTATAGCTGAATTTTCTTGATAAATTTCAAATTTTTGCCATAAACCCTTTACATGGATTTCAATCTTATGTATATAGATTCAACTCATTTTCTATAGCACATCTAAACATGCTTGTAATTTTCTTGCTCCAGAACACTATAGTATGCATCAAAAATGATTTATAGTTAATGTTTGTTTTTCCAGAGTTTAGAGAAACAAAGCTCAATTGAATATCTGAACATTAATGAAAAAGATTTCTTGCTCCAGAAAGTGCTTCGTCTTCTACCCAAAAAAGGAGCACGTGTAGTTTGAAGGTTTAATTTTTTTCTCCAGAGTTTTGAGAACATTCACTGTTGAAACCCATCCTAAACGCGCTGGTCGTTATGATCCGGTTCAACCCATTACTCAAATATTTTTTTGTGTCAAGGAGCACTGCAATGGACAAGAATATTTCTAGAAGAGCATAAAACGCATGTTTCTACCCATTAAAATGACATGTTTCTTTTTTATTCCTGAACTTGCTAATTACATATTCATAAAGCTAATCATGAATATTTGCTAGCGCTTCTTTTAGCACGATTCTCGGTATTTCTTCTTACTTTCCCACGTCCATCTAGCGCGTTATGCGTTGCGTGTACCATGTCAAATCGTGACCTGGTATAATGTTGGGATTATACAGCAATATTTGCGAGCATTATAATGTCAACCGCAACTTAGACCAATGACTAAGTCGGCAGAAGAAATTCCCGCGACCTGTTAACACCTTTTGGTTTTCTGCACCTGAACATTTTTTCCCTCGCCTCTTGTACCAGAAGTGCTCTTGCCTGTAAGGTGGCAATGATTTATGGCATTTCTGACTTCTTCAGGTAGCAAGGTTAATCCTGTGGGTTAGACGCTATGCCTCTAAATCCCATGATCAAGACGACTGACGACATACCTTACACATCGCATCTTGCCACATTGAGAGAAAGTCATGAAACTCGTGATTTGCATCAACTCTTGACCCTCATCTTCTTTAGGAAATCGATATAACATTCAGTTTTCAAAAAAGAATGAAAAGCGTTTAAAGGGATGGCCCTGCATGTTTAAGTTTATTTTGACTATTGGTTTACTTCCATTTAATGCAGATTTAGCGAAAGGTAGTTTCATGACAAGGAGGTGTCATAATATTTAATGCTGTAATGAGTTTTATTCAACGTAATAATAATATTAGGAGAAGAATGAAATCCTAAAGTTTGAATACAAGGTGAGGTTTAGTCCACCAACTATAGAAGCGAAAACCTGGAGAGATAATTTTTCACTCAATTTATCCCAACAAGAGGGCCTATGTATATGCTCTTATCAAAAATTTTAGAATAAATAGTTACAGTTGGAAGCATCATCATGGATTGTTCTAAAACTGAGGAAGGTTGCTAAATATTCTCAGTACATGTATATATAGGAAGCTTCTTATGTTCAATGTTAAAATTTTTAACTGAAACCACAACTTTACTTTAACAATGTGTTTGCAGAAACTATACATTTTATCAATACACCTTTCTAACGTATTCTAGGGCAACATTCGACAACATTCTCTACAACGTTCATGTTTTTTTTTTGTTAGAAAACCTTTTCCGCATGTTTAAGGGTATTTCCCAGCGACTTTCAAAATGTTCATGCATAAATAATATGCATGCTGTGATAAGTCCTATAAGCATGGTGTAGAACAGTTGAGGCACGATTAAGGTAGTAAAAAAAATCCTTAACTGCATTATGATCACGTTGTAGTAGAATTTAGCTCAACAGTAATCATATATAAATAAACCCTTGAATAGAAATGGACATTATGCTAAGCAAAAAAGCAATATTTAAATGAAAATATCAAACGTGTACTAACTAAATTCCGATATCATGCATAGATTGTACATGTCAGCTTATATTCTAATTTTATTTTCAACATATAAATTTTAATACTTATGCCCAGATATCTTAAAATAAATATCGCCTTGACACAAGAGTTGATCTCTGCAATTTTACAGTTTAAAAAACGAGCTCGAGCAACAAATTCACTTTCTTCGTGTCTTTTATATGGGGGTGGTAAGTCAATCAAATACCTTTACCAAAAAACACTGTCTAATATACCCAAATTAAATACATTTAATGCAACAATGGACAGCACTGAAGTATAGGCTGATGACAAGTATCAATTATTGTTTCGAAACCTGCCTTCATGGACTTCGGTAATTTTTTTAAAGATATGTTATTTTTTTTAAAAAATCTTTAAAATTTGATCCGACAATAAACTATCAAAGTTAATAGCAAAAAGAAAATCGACTGAAATTAAAACCCTGAAGCTAATATAAATAAATATTTCAGGGTTGTATTCGCGGTCGAATACTCGACAGCACACCTCTTGTAATTAAATGGCAAAACCCACCTTTAATTGCTAAATGCCTTAATTAACCAATAATTTGCACCTGCTGAGTTTTACACGTTTAAGTCGATATTTCAATGAAATAACGCTATTCAAATTATCAAACGAGCCTTAAAAATCTGTGGAATGATGTTAATTAGTTCAATCAATTAAGGTTTGTATCTCAATACTTACATCGTTGTGAAGAAAAAACAATAAATAAATTTTCACAAAAGTTAGGTGAAATGTATACATTTATAAATATGCCGCATACAAGTGATTTGGAAAATGAAATGCTTTAGAGAATAGCTCTACATATCCTACCATTGTATGAATTATGGGTAGTCTAATTGCTATGATTTGCAATGCATGCACATTTAGATAAGGTAAGTAAGTGCTTACCATGAAATTGATAATTAGTGCTTTAAAGTAATAAAAATGTACATAAAATTCATTCGTTCAACTTTATTGCATCACACTGTGGCATTGTTTTATGAGCCAAATCCTTGAATAACTAACATTTATTTACAGCACAATGCACAGTATATGCAATGTTCATTTTTAGCCACGTTTATCACTTTTATATTATTTTTATCAACAAACGAGCTTGAGGAATCGGTATACTTAAAAGCTGTTTACTTAAAATTTAATGAAAAAAATGAAAAAATATAAAGGAATATTTTAACCAGAAATTGCCAACCATCTCAGAAGTCAAAATGATTACTCGTAAACTATAGTTAATGATTCCTTTAAAAAGCAATGTCTTAATAGCACTGCATTAATTCCCTGAAATTTCTTGTGTGAATTCTTATCACGCATTCTCATCACAAAACACTTTCATTTAAAATATAGGTGTAATTTGTATTGAACTTGCAAATAAATTTAATTATTGAACAAGCATACATGTATATTTTTTTAAAAAAAAACGTTCCCACATAGTATATCAGCTCGCATTATATAGATTTATAGCATAAAGCTAAAAAAATATCGATAGCATTGACCCAATTCTTATATTTTACAATTTAATTAAATTTATTTTACATACAGTGTATGTATCGGTATAAAATTCATTATAGGCCTATTAATGACTACAATTTGAAAAAAACATATTTCTTCATTTTTTGCTAATAAAAATTGTTTTAAAAGAATTACAGGAAATAGAAAGAGTCGATGACAAAAAAAGTGTATACATTTATGCTTAAATCGTTAGCTATACAACCCTGTTATTTGTATTTTTAATAAACGTGTAAGCTAATCATTTAAGAGAGTTGCAGCTGGTGTATAGTCTGTTTTAAAGTACATGTACATGCATAGCTTTTATTGTCACAGACTCTGATAATTAGAAATTGTATTATCAACAGTTATATACGTAACCTACTGTAAAATAAAAATGGTCTACATCTATAATATACATGTAAATGTATATATTATATGTACGTGTATGTTGGCATCATCTTGTGATTAGGTACCTTTAAATGAGGCTGGCAACTTCAGCAAGACTAAAATGTTATATTGAAATGCCATAGGTATAGCATGACATTCCTGAGGCTGTATATCAGCCAACCTATTTAATATATTCAAGAAAAGGATGTGAACCTAAAGAGTTTTCTCAAACGATACATTTGTAAAGACTATGTAATTCTATTCATTACACAATTTCACCTATTGTTTGTGGAATGTTTCTTGGTCGGCACTAAATGCATTATGCATAATTGTGTACCAGGTACAGCTAGTGCTCAATCCAATGTACGAAAATTCCTAGTTTTTATCCCACATCAAAATGATTTAAATATAGCCAAAACTGCGCGAGAAAATCAAATAAATTTAAAAAAATAAACAAAATAAATTGCCTTAACAAGTCATGCGTGATACGGTTGGGACTATTTGCAGTCCTCTGGAAATGCGTTTTATAGCTTCAGGATAAAATACATGTACGTTCCTGAGACAGAAAAGTTCATTAAAAAAAACCTAAGCGAATATACCAATGAGAGAAAAAAAAAATCCACATGGTTTTACTATGTATGTTTAAAATAGCCTTCAATTAATGCATTTTGAAAGTCAGCACAACCTTAGAGACAAAAAATTTAATTCAGCACAACGCAGCGTTTAAAAGCACTATAATTTGGAGGCGAACAATGGCGGAATAGAAATTTAATGACAACTGTTGTTTGGTCTTTTTTTTTTTCGAAAAGCAAAAGGTGGACTACGGTTATTTGAATTCCTTCTTCCTGGAAGTGCTTATCCAACAAATCCATGACACAAAGACAAGAGCACGGAAAGACAATACAAAAGAATAATATCCAAGATTTTAAGATAAATATCAAACGTAAAAAAATATGTACAATATGTACAAATTTGACATTTCACATGACGGTAGAAAATACCTATATATTTGTTAAACTTAATTTTGTTTAAAGTATTAGCGTTTCTTACCAAATTGCAAAGAACTTATCTTGTACAACAAATCTTCATAAATTGTGCTAAACTGGATATCCAAAAAAAATGTACAGTACGTCAAAAATAATTATGACAAACCTTGGAAATTTTTGTAGTTGTATACGCTTTGTTAACCACACACATTCGGAAGTTAGATATGCATATATTATACATGTAGATAATTTCCATAATTTGTTAGAACAATATGGATACATGCATAATTGGCGGCAATATCTGTAAGAATAATTGGGTTGAAAACTTGCAATGATACACATGTACAAAAGCTTGTTTTCTGGTTTTAATAAACTAAATTTCCATATAAGAATCACTCCTTTTAACTATCTAGATACTGGACATGTACATGTATACCGCTAGATTCATTAAGGCGGAAAATCATTTAAGTATTGCATTTCATCGCGAATTCCCTTCAGTTGCTGTTCTCGTTTTTTACGTAAATTTTCAGTAGCTTTTTACCATATGCAACACTTAATTAATGATCTTCTAGCATTGTTTCACCTTGATTTTCAACATAACCCATTTTCCTGGCAAAAAAGGACAAATGTTTCTTGCATGATCGCATCGCAGGCATCTTGAAATTTTTTTCAAAAAATAGTTATTCCACTAAAACTGGTACCAAATCTATTTATTTTTATAATTGATTTCGAGCTTTGATAAAAATGCAATTCCAAAAATCAATAACAAAAAAATGTATTTTGAAAAATATAGCATTACTTGCAACTCGAATGAATACAAGTTAAATGATATTATTCTTCATTATTGTACACCAATGAAACCAATCATAAAATACAATTGCAATTTCAAGAATTCTTCAGAAGAAAACACATCATTCGATATTTGCAAATATCATGTTGTTGTCCACATTGTTTAAACCACATCACTATTAATCCAGATTACCACAATTTGCAAATATACATGTAGTTTCACTATTCATACTTCCAGCATCCTTTCAAACTGAACACAGCAACACTTTCCCATTTTTTGAGGCACTAAAATTCACCACATTGCAGAAAGAACTCCAGCTCATGTAAGAAGTAATATCTTATCCACGATTCGTATCCATAAATGCATTTCCACAGGGCAGTATTGTATTCTTCAATTTAGAATAAAATGCACCTTTTACAAAGAATTTGAAAACGACAAAAGCCATCCATTTTCAATGAGCATCTCGTATCCAAATACTTGTAAGAAAACGTCGATGACAATTCCTTCCAAAAAGCAGATCACTGTGAAAGACTTGCTTCCACCACCACAACGATTTCCAGAATGCAACTTGGAGATAGGATGAGCATCAGGAAGAGATAGATCAATAAAAGGGATGAGCTGTTTTAGGAAGCATCCAATCAATAAGCCACCAGATGGCAGCAGGACAAGGACCCATTTTCAGACTCAATATAAAACTGACGCATTTCAACTGCTCTGAAGCAATGATAGTACTCTATAACATAATTTTACGAAATATCTATGAAGTATACTCAATGTGAAAAAGCAGATTGCTTTCTGTATTATTTGTAAATCTATAAGAACCATCAAGAGAATATTCAAGATTTGCTAATCTTTATGATGTGTTACTGTACATGTAAATAACTAACGTATACATGTATGCAATACAGGTCATCAATTTTCTAATAGGATAAATGCAGATTACAAGAGATTCTATTGCACGATTCCAGTGCCATCTTTGATGCTTTCTGTACAACAGTCTTCTCAAGCAAATGGTTTATCATTTCAAAACACTTTTTGCAATATTGCCTAAAACTCAAACATCATTTCTGAAATAATCAAAACTCGCAAGATTTCCTAAAGGTAAAATGGAGTCTCAAGTTTTAAGGGCGTGGAAACAGTTTAAGCAGCATGAGGTATAAATTCATTTATTTTTTAGCAGAAATGCATTCGTTTCCAACGATCTGCATTCAAGAGCAAAAGATTGACCGTTATCGTGGAAGCAATTAAGTGGAAAAGCAAATCATGCTTTTGGTGTTTGTTTTTTTTTAACTCGAGAGAAATTAACAGTATTTTTGCGTTTTATCACATTGAAAATGGGTGCGTGATACCCATTAAAATGTTGGTGGAAAGGCCTTGACAAGGACGTTTGTATGCCCACCGTGCTGATTCCCAGAATGCCCCAGTGGAGCACTCGTGATGAATGGGTTGCCAAATTCTTGTCGACCAGATGGACAATAATGTCGGTCCACCCCAAGAGAGAGAGAGCAAGGGAACCCACGCTTTTCAAATACGAATTATTCATGAGAGAAAAAACCTGCATTCTCCTCAAAAGTGAAAAAAGCACTTTTTACATTCTGTATAAATGCATCATTATAATAATAATGCATTTAGGCCATACCCATGAATAGTCGTATGGGAAAAAGAGACACCCAGCATATTAAGTTAATAGTTTTAAATAGAAAAAAGTGAAGTTTTCACGCGAAAACAAGGAACTAAAACTGTATACAATTAGCACTTTCATAAAAAAGTAAGATGTGGTATTACAATTTACATTATTAGGCATTTCTTTTATTTATATAAATGGAGAATATGTGCATGTAGAGCACATACTTCAAATCTAAGATAACCGAATAAAATTAACACTTGTTTAATTTTGATGTAACAGAGATTGTGACAAATGATGAACATTTTTTAAATATACTGTACATTATTTCATGTCGGTCTAATTGCAGATAAATATTACGGAATTACTGGTATAAAACATTTACGTCTTGCATTTTATATTTCGAATATGGCAATCTAAATATTAAATTTAGAGGGAAAATAAGTATACGTAGGTTATTTACATCCTCAATAGAAAACTTGTTTAGCAAAACATTGATTTTTATTATCTATCCTTTTACGTTTCCAGATAATTACCTTTTAAAATTCAAGAAGTGAAATGATATTTAAATCAGTGGTCAATTTTCTCACAAGACTGACCAGCATATTTTTATAAATGTTTATTTTGATGGAAGAGAAACTACTGCATTCATACATGTACTTTTACATCAAAAGGTAATTTCGAGGTACTGTACATTCAGCTCACATTGTATTTCTAAACTTAATCTACTAGCTGCAATTTCAACTTTTTGTCACATCCAGTTTCATTGGTACCACGGATATTTTAGAAATTGCCTAAATTTGTACATGTAGCATGTACATGTATAGTGAAAATAAAAACGAAATGACATCTACAACGATTGTTCTTATAATGCAAAGTCACCATAGCTAGCCATTTTAAGAATTAGGACTTGAATTAGAGCATTTCCAATATAATGCATTCCTAATTTAATTATAGGGGTATGAGGGCACGCATTATAGGCTATCCAATTTTCTCTCAGAATTGAGCAGACGTAGACATTACAGGGTATTGGACACGTGCATTCACTTTTTGATGGTGGTTTTACATTATAGAAAGCATGGATGTCACGACGGATACGCTAAATTTGCATTTACCCGAATGCTGGTATGTGGCAAAGGATGCAAAAAAAAGCTGTATAATGTGATTACTTCAGGCTCGGTACCTTATCTGTCAGCCTCAAGGCAAATGTCAACCAAAAATGAAAGGGACAAAAAATTACAGAGCCACAAAAGTCCAAAGAGGAAAAAAAAAAGATTTGCTGCCATTTGAATAGAAGAGTCAAGAAAAAAAGGAGGGTTGTAAATCGATGTTTCGCTCTACTTTTTAGGAAATTCTTTAGGAAAACTACATGAATGGAGAAAAATAAAAATGTAGTGTACACCATATGGCAAATTCCTTAATTTTAAGACATGTACAGGAATATAGTACGAGATACCAAAATGTAACCAAGTTAAAATGTTCATGTAAAGCAGATAAATATGTTAGTTAACCACATCATTTGTAAAGAGTTTTTGAAGAAATCAAGTAATATTCAGGGCAGGTGAAGCTTATCCAAAGACATTAAGTATGAAATGAAATTAATTCAAAAACATTGAATGGATTTTTCCATATACATGTATATATTTGAAAATATTAAATTCAATTTCCATATAATTAATTACAGTTGTCGTATAAATACATTTAGGTCACTCAATTAAATAACTTTTCAAATTTAATCAGCTCCCAACCTACAATAATGCTAAATGTGGAGATTTGGTCACTTCCATAATCAATTCCGTTGTTCTTTCAAATTAATAACACACAAAAATTCATTACTCAAATTTCAGTTTTTTAACCTAAATTTCATGATTTTTTTTTACAAAAAAATGACATTAGAATTGTCTACAACATTCTTGGCTTCAATTTTCAAACAAAATTTATTTCTTAATTGATTCGACTTCATTGTGGCTTGCCTACGCTACACTCAAAGGCCTTGTATTTACACCAAAATGCATAATAGAAGCATTAATTACATGGGCTGAAAACTGGAAAAGATGTCCTAGAAAAGTCCCCACTTTCATTTCAATTCAGTTCACAATTATGATAATTGATTAATGTATTACACTATTTAAGGAAAAATACTTGGCCCAGTGTGTCATGCTATTAATAACAAAACATTACTTTTCAAATGTATTGCAAGCATGCTCTGAAATTTACATAATAATTCATGTTCTTGTAAATGTTCTACTGAAATGGCATACGTCTAGAACATGGCTGAGACGATTAAGAATGAGTAATTGTTGATCTCAATTTTTTTACTATTCCAATCATTCTGCCTACTTAAATCCTTATTTCATCCATCTCATTTTTGGCATCACCCCTACGAACTTTAGAAAACATCATACAAGGTGCAGTTGTAAGTAAAAATATACAACAGAAGAGAGTGTTATAATTCTAAGAAGATGACTATGATCGAATATTTATACATGAAATAATGAGGTGCTAAAATCGCTGTTAACACATGTACTATTAGTACAATTGATTGACGTCACTTGTGTGATGCTAAGGCCATATAGGTAACAACTATAATACAGTAAAACAATTGATGGTATTATAATCAGTGTCTCAAAACCTGCAGCAAATAGTATACATGTACGACTTTTAGATGCTAAACTATCTGACAAACTAGACTTATTAATCAGTGACCTGTGTACATATTTTCAAAAAATAGTATTTTAATATGGAATCTTCAGAACGTTATAAATGCACGTAGATGTAATGTAACTAAAATGTATAGTTTTGGAAAACATTGGATTAATGAACTATGGAAGAACATCAGTTCTTATCAACTTGATATCAAAATTGAAGTCTAGCATGTAATCTTCCAGGAAATACGCCAAACAAGTACTATAGTAGATGCCTTAAAAAAAATCAAAGCAGGTAAAAAACGTCAGTTTTGCGAATTCATGGCCACATTCGTCACATCTTCCCATGTTCTGACAGCTAATATAATTTACCAGTGTTATTGCGACAATCCTTTCTTAACTTGACCATTAAAAAAACAAAAAACAAACAGATTGCAATGGAAATATGCTCCGCTTTCATTTTTTTCCATAAACTTTTTTCCTCATTGTTAGGCTTACGTATATCCATATCCCCACACGCAATGGTATAAGATGGCTATTTAGTCACAGTCAGGCCTATATCTGTATGACTTGATAAATAGCCACCTTGTTAGGCGGCGCCACAAGCCACAATGCAAATACATAGATGTATACACGGGCACAAAGCTAAATACGAAATGATTTATAATTTCATTCGCCATAAAACTATGGCGCTATGACCGCGTAAAATTTTTCAATTGTAATTTATGGACCTGGGCCCACTATTGCGTTTATACGATTTGCACAAATGAGATTACGAAGGAGCATTATTTATACACAATAGCACCGCGAGAAATGAATGATAGATAATTGTTAAGTGCGATTACTTTTTTTTTTCTACTACTTCCACGGCGTCTAAATTGAAAAACACTACAAAGAATTTGAATAAAAAGTCACTCGTGTGAAGGTGATAAGCATATCAAAAGTAGAGCTCGGAGCTTTTTCCTTTCCTCTAATTTCTTTAGGTGCGGGACCGCCTCAAAGCAACAATCGTGATTGCAAACGATGAAATCCGCCCCCACCTCAGGCTCACCTAGCCCACTTTTCGTGTAATGCACTCCCATGGCTCATCAGGAATCCCCTGAAGAGAGCCAAGATGGCCGTCGGCGCACGCCATGGCCTTTGCCGTCATCTAAGGGGTTAACACCTTGCCATGCAAGGTCTCCCGTCGTTTACACCAACGTCACCTGTCTGCACGGTCCACCCACTATTTTTTTTTTTTGAGGAAGTCGGGTCCAAGCGCATGCCATATTCAAATTATAGCCCGGACCATGGCCGCTGTCAGATAGCATTTCTTCAACATTGGCTTTCCAGAAACCAGCTGAGAAAACCGGAACAGTCAAATTCAGTTCTGTTCGAAACATTCTTGACCAGCTATGCTGAGTTGCCTCTTTTCATGGTCGTTAATCTATAACTTTGCCATCATCATAAGGTGCTGACATATA